>PIJE02000495.1:215000-285000 GCA_002895965.2 Coryphaenoides rupestris
ACAGCTTCAGGAGGGTGATCCTCGTTTGTTCCACATGCGGGATTTCTTCCAGGGTGAAGCATAGCATGGAATGCCATGCCGCGAAGTGTGTTTTGGCGCCTAAGAGGGACTCCCAAGGCGGCGTCGCCTGCCCTCTGTGCAACAAGGTATGCAAGTCCACACGAGGACTGACTCTGCATAAACGGGCAAACCATAGGACCGAGTTCCTTGCCCAGCAAGCAGAGACAGCAAGACGGAGTGTGCCTAAAAGGAAGGCCTGGACTGAGGATGAGATCGGCATCCTATCCAGGCTTGTACAGGCGGAGAGAGGGAACAAGGGAATCCTCGGAAAGGCATGTGAGCTCCTTCCGGAGTTCACAAAAGATCAGGTCAAGTACAAAATGAAACGATTGGAGATAGCTGCACTACCTCCAGTTTCATTGGCACCATGTCTGTGAACCCTAGAGGAATACAGGAGGGAGGTGATAGGTAGACGAGGGTGCAGCCCCTCCCAGCCTCAGAAAGTTCAATCCAGGGCCGTATCCTCAGAGCGCTGGCCAAGGACAACAAAGGAAAGGCGACAGGGGTCTCCCCTGTCCCCACCTTTAAGGAGTCCATTAGAGCCTTGTCAGAACTTACTAGGGCGAGCAGAAGGAGAAAGAGAGCTAAGGCAGGAGGGAAACTATGGAAGGTCATCCGACCAAAGCCGACCCCTGTGTCACGCAGCAGGGGAGTAGTGGATCAGTCTTACAGAGGGACACAGAGGCTCTTCTCCTTGGAGAGAACCTCGGTTGGCACCGGTCATACTGGATTAAGGTTGAGGAAGGTCTTTGCTCTATTAGGCGGAAGAGGTTTGAAAAATACTTCAAGAGCAAATGGGAAGCAGAGGACGGGTTCAAAGGTTTTGGCCAGTTTGGTGCAGAGGAGTTATGCTCCAATGACCTGCTCCTCCTCTCCTCTCTCCTCTCCTCCCTCCTCCTCTGCTCCTCTTCCTCCCCCTCCTCCTCCTCCTCCTCCCCCTCCTCCTCCAGGGAGTGCCTCGGCGAGGCCCATGAACCATGTGACTGTGAGACGTGGAGGAAGTGGCTGCAGAAGGTCACCGAGATGAGGCCAGAGGAGTGTACGTCTTCTGTCTGTCTGTCCGTCTGTCTGTCGTCTGTCACACACACACACACACACACACACACAGTCCTTACTCTTCCCAGCAGGCCCGGCAGAACTCGTGGCCACAGGACATGTCCACCGGGTCCTCAAACACGGAGATGGCACACAGGCAGATCCCACACTGTAGTAGACACATAGACACATAGACACACATAGACACACACACACACACACACACAACACGTCAGTACGAGTCTACACCAGACACACACTTCATGTCTCTTGGCGTTTAGCGAGCTATTGGCGTGGATTAAATCACAGTTGTAGAGTCAATGAGAATGCTATGTTGACACACAGCACTCACACACATACAGAGCACACGCTAGCAACGCTGGTCCCCAACGCATATATTGGCCTGTTTACCTCCAGCCTCACAGCGTGATAATAAGTATCGCCTGTGCCGCCGATATCTTTCCGTTCCGTTCAGTTTTTCTTTCGGTTTTTTTCTTTTCATTTTCACAGGGTGCGACCGTCTCCTTTCACACTGCATTTAATCTCTTCTCACTCTTTAATTCCTCTGGTTTCTGTGGCTCTTTTACTGTACAGTAACAAACAATTATCCTCCCCTCCTCTTGTTCAGGAAACAGGAAAACCTGCATGCTCACTGCACTCACACACACACAGCCCGGTATGGTGTCCATGACAACAACACTCACACTCTCAGTCACTCACTAAACTCTCTCTCTATGTCTGGTTCAGTTCAGAGGCCGGATGTCTGTGATTGGCTACTCTGGGATCCAACGTGAGTGGATGAAGCTTTGAGACGGGGATTTCTAACACGTGTATTTCTACAATTCCGCTGCAGTCTCCTCCACGACCCCGCCCCCAAGCGACGTGATCGTTTGACACACAAAATGAAACATTAATCTAATTAGTCTGATTGGGCTGTGCTCACCGTAGCCAGGGCCTCCTCCCCCGGGGTGAGGCAGCTGTCCGTGGGGGAGGTGAGGGTGAGGGTGAGGGGCGAGCGGGGGGTCCTGGGCGTGCGGGGGGAGGGCAGCGTGTCCCAGGCGTTGTAGCCGCTGGGCGGCGGCGTGGGCATGGCCACACCCGACCGCTGGCAGCAGCCCTCCGCGTCCGACATCCACGCCTCCAGGAGCTTCTCCCGGTCCCAGTCTGGGCACACACACATACACACACACACACACATATATATATACACTGTATATATGTATACAAACAGGCACACACACTTATATATGCATAGAAACAGGTGTGCACACACACACGCACACACGCACGCACACACGCATGCTCTCTCTCTCTCTCTCATGCACTCTCTCTCTACATACACACAAACACACACACACGCCTTGACTGGCGCGCGCGTGCTCTCTCTCTCTCTCTCTCTCCAAACACACACACACACACAGACGCACACGCACACGCACACACAGTACGGTACCGTGTGCTCGGAGCAGAGCCTCCGCGGTGAAGAGGGGGGCCTGTAGCATGTCGGCCGTCTCCACGATCAACATGTCCTTCAGCCGCCGCAGGTCCTGCAGCTTCAGACCCTCGTAGGGCTGCAGGGGGCACCAGAGAGCACAGTGGAAACAGGCCAGGATGTGTATTAGATTAGTACGAACCAAGTTAGACAAACAACATGTCCGACTGTAAGGGGCCGACGGGGGGAAGGTGGGGATGGGGATGGACATGGTGTGTGCGTGTGTGTGTGCGGCGCTCTGGGAAAGACCCACTGTAAAAGCGGCAATCACATTATTGCTGTAAAAGGATCGTCTCGTTTCCCTCCCCCCCCCCCCCCCCCCCAACCCAAAAGTTTTCTGACCTTTTCAAAGATTTATGAGATTCCCTGCATTTTGGGGGTTTTTCAGGGAAACCATGGCAACCCCACGGAGGCCGGATACAAACCCTCTGGCCGAACACATCGCTGTGGTTGCAAATAAACAGCCGCAATAAAAACAACAAATGCAGACTCCTGAGGTCTACAGGCGACAGACTATTAAAATCTGGACATTTTGCCTTCATTCTCTCCGAACGCAACGAAAGCGCTTTGAACAACTGAAACGTAATTTCACGCAATAATGACACAAAGAACTTGACCTTTTCACACGGCCAAAGAAATCGCAAGAGAGCAGACTGAAGATGCCCTTTAAAGGGGATGGCTGTGCTGATGCTATGAATTACACTGAGCTAAAACTTACCCAGAGATCAGAACTACAAATCCCACAATCCCCCCCTCCTCATCATCCCTGCTCCTCCTGGTAATCATACCTTGTTCAGTGCTAGTGCCAGGAATTACAACGAGCTAAACTACCCAGTGATTAGAACTACAAATCCCGTACTCCCCCCTCGTCCCCGTGGGGGGTGGGGGATGGGCGGGGTTCTCAGTATCACCTCCTTCCTGGGGATGAGGCCGGAGTCGGCGTGCGCCTCCTGGGCCGAGGAGGAGGAGGAGGTGCCGGCGGTGGCGGTGGAGGAGGAGGAGAAGACCATCTGGGACTCCAGGCTGAGGGCCAGGTCCGTGTGCTGCTGGCGCTCGGCGTGGTCACACGGCGTCAGACGCTCCTCGTCCTCCACAAACAGATCCGCCTGGTTCTGCACCAGCAGCTAGAGAGAGAGAGGTAGAGAGACACACAGGGGGGAATGAGAGAGAGAGAGAGAGAGAGAGAAGGAGAAACAGAGGAAAGAGACAAGGAGAAAGAGAAAGAGAAAGAGAAAGAGAGAGAGAGAGACACAGGGGGAAGCGAGAGCAGCGAGAGGAGAGACTACACGGGGGAAAGAGAGAGGAAAGAGAGAGAAAGAGAGAGAAGATACACAAGGGGGAAGAGAGAGAGAGAGCCGAGAGAGAACGAGACTGGAGGTCCACAGGGGGAAGAGTAGAGAGAGTGATATGCACCAGAAGCGGAAATGAGGAGAAAGAAATTAGAGAGTGGAGAGTGAGAGAGAGACGGAGAAGGGAGAGAGAGAGATAGGGGCACCGCATGGAAGAGAAAGAGACAGGAATAAGGACAAGGGTAAGGACACGGGAACAAGTGGAGAGGGAGAAATGGAACACATGTACAGCGAGAGGGGGGCAGAGGTAGGGAGAGAGACAGAGACAAAGATGGGAAGAAAGATGAGAGAGGAATAACAGAAGGGGAGGGGGTTAGCATGTAGCAAGTCTCTCTCTCTGTCTCTCTACGTCCCTCTCTCCCTCTCACACACTTGACCTTTCAGATGACCCTCTCCCTCCATCCCTCCCTCCATCCCTCCTCCCTCTTTCTCTCGCTCCCTCCCACCTCCACACAGTTCTTCATGCCCGCAGCGGAAGCGTAGTGGAGGCAGGTGCTGTGGTGGTTGTCGGTGGCGTTGACGTTGGCCCTCTCGTATTGGCCCCTGCCGAGCCGGGCCCCCGTCCAGCTCAGGATCATCTGATGGGGGACACACACGCGGGCACACACACCCACACAGACACACACAGACACACACACACGCGTTAATACCGTATTGTGGAGTGAGGGTGGTCGATGGCTGGTTTTTAAAAAGGACCGTTTCGCCGATGATTGAAGTTCATTTGCCCTCTGACCTTTGGCGCTTGTCAAGGTCACCAAGCACCAGGGGCAGGGGGGAAGGGGGTCGTTGGGGGCGGGCCTACCTGCAGACTGTCGGCCCGCCGCTGCTCGTCCCTCTGGGGCCGGGCCAGGCGTGGGGACAGCGCCCCCTCTGGCAGCAGGAGGACGCGGGCCCTGGCACAGCACGTGCAGGCCAGGCAGGTCTCGTTGTGCACGTTGCGCTTGTTGGGGTTCCCCTCCTTGCCTGAAACAGGGAAGGACCTGTCCATTTGGGCAGGAAGGGAGGCAGCAGACGATCTCATAAATACGAGCGGAATGAAGCCGTGAGGGTATGGGGATCAACGGGGAGGAGAGCGGGCGAGAGATGGCTCACCGTTGAGAAACTTTTGTTATCAGAGCGACACGGACTGCGTTCGAGATTGTGAGGACCAAACGTTAAAAACAAAAAAAAAGAACCAGATGCAGAACGGAGAGGAAGAGGGGAGGGGTGAGGGGGAGAGGGGGAGACGAGGGGGCAGGGGGGGGGAGGAGAGGGGAGGGAATGCCCAGAGGGAGACGGGATAGAAGTGGAAAACACAGAAGAGGGGGGAAAGTTTCTCGGAAAACACTCCAAAGTTTATTTTTAAGCGCCGATGTGGCAGTTGATTCACCCGGCCTCCTTTTCCTCTCCGTGTCCCACGTGAGCCCTCTGCTGCTACTGTCAGCACCACACACACACACACACACACACACACACACACAAACACATTACCCTAGATAACAATATAGCACACACGCGCACACACACACAAAACAAAACAAGGCACTAAACAGCAGACATACACCACAGCCGTCATACAGCCCACCATATTTGTACCACACACACACACACACACCACACGCGCACACACACACACACAAAGACCACAAACACAGTACCCTAGATAACAACATCACACACGCACACACACACACACATCACCTGCCCTAAAGACAGGCCCATCCAGCTGGTCAGCCACCCCCACCACCACTTCCCCTACCAGCCCCAGCCCCCCCCCCGCCCCCAGTGGACATGTGTTGCTGTATGGATGACCCCGACACAAGTTGAGTCCACGGGGGGCTGGCGAGACCACATTAAGACTCGCTGAGTGGCCACCAGTGACCTCAGCTGCTGCTTCGGTAATCTGATCAGAATGCGGTAAGGAAGCCTTCAGGAGAGGAGAGGAAAGGAGAGGGGTAGGGTGTGTGTGTGTGTGTGTGTGTGTGTGAGAGTGTGTGCTTGTGTGTGTGTATGAGTGTGTGTGTGTGAGAGAGTGTGTGTGTGAGAGCGTGTGTCTGTGTGTGCTGGGTAATGGGTGCAGATTTGCTCTGGACTTCCGAAGACGGGAGCCTGGTGTGGGTGTGAGCAGGAAGCTACTGACAGCCGAGTGGCGTTCCCCTGGGAATTACACTCAAAACAACGAGGATACCAACACGTTGGCTCGACCACCAGCCGAGGACGGCTCGAAAAGAGCTGACGTAACACTTTCACACCGTGGGGCTACCGTTGGTTAAAACGGTATCTGCCGTGTGTGTGTGTGTGTGTGTGTGTGTGTGTGTGTGTGTGTGTGTGTGTGTGTGTGTGTGTGTGTGTGTGTGTGTGTGTGTGTGTGTGTGTGTGTGTGTGTGTGTGTGTGTGTGTGTGTGTGTGTCAGGTCACGTAGTACTCATTAGGTAGGGCACATTCATTCGTAATCATCCGTTTCACAAGATGCAATGTGGGTCAAAAAAATAAAGGAGGAACAATAGCAACATGGTTGTCCGATCTATAGGCGCGCGTGTGTGTGTGTGTGTGTGACAGAGAGACAGTGCGCCTATGTGTGCCTGTGTGTTTGTGTGTTTTGTGGTGTTTTTGTGTGATTTGGTTGTGTGTGTGTGTGTGTGTGGTGTGTGTGTGTGTGTGGCCAACGAGGCATTTCCCCTCTGATGGTTCATCAGCAACTCTCTGGCTGCTCGTACACTCTCAGGGCCTGCTACAGGCACCGCACGGCCGGCACGCACGCACACACACACACACGTTCCATCTCTGACCATGCAAACAGACCCACAACTCACACAGACACCGCTACAGCACCACACCACAACACAGTAATTAACTGGCCTTTTCAAACTGCTTCCTCTGGCCTCCCTGTAATCATAGGAGAAAGGGCAGGAGAGGGAGAGTGCAGAGAGGAGAGAGGAGAGTTGAGTGTGAGGAGGAGGTGCTGGAAGAGGAGGTTAGCAGGGCCATTGAGTCACTGAGGCAGCTGTCTCGCTCATCGCCAGCAGCCTGATTATCTTTACGGGGGGAGAGAGAAGAAGACCCTCTCACCCCTGTTGTCGCCCCCATCTCTCTCCCTCTCTCCTTTCTTTCTTTCTCTCTCTCGCTCTCTCTACTGTTAATTGCCACTTGCATAATAGGAGCGTGAGTACCCCTAACCAAGCGCACCTTAAACACACACCTGCAGGCACACACACACACGCAGACACACACACACACACACACTTGAGTGCCCCTTTCACAGGCACCACGCCAAGTATGTTAAAAAGAAGAATATTGATTTGCAGGCAAACACACACACACACACACACACACACACACACACACACACACACACACACACACACACACACACACACACACACACACACACACACACACCACACACACACACACACACACACACACACACACACACACACACACGACCCGCTAAGTCGCTCTGTCATTTCCGTCCAAACACGCCTACGTCACGTCAACACGCTTTGATTGCTCCGTGGCGCCTGAAAGACTTTCCACTCGGTTTCTGCTGCAACAATTTGTTAACATGTCGCTGTTACTTCTGTAAAACAACCCTGAAACTCGACGCAGCTATCCTGGCTGATCTAAGCAACGACCACAGCCCTTCCACTTGTCAGTATATTATCAGCGGTGGCCGTGGTCGCACTGTTCAGGGTAAGTGTTCCTGACACACACACACACACACGTCGCGCGCGCACGACACACCACACACACACACGCGCACACACACACACACACATACTGGGCCTTCCACAGACGTGCGGTCAAACATTCATCATGAAGGGCTGTGCTTCTGCTTTTGCTTTTGCTTTTGCAAACTACGCAGGACTTCTCCTCTTGAATGCTCCGCGGTACAAGTTGAAGTGCTTCTGACCAAACACCGGGTACATTAACACCCAAAGGTGTAAAGATGCGCACAGACAGACAGACGAGAGACGTTTTTACACCGAGACTTCAGGTGGCAACTCGACTCAACTGTGTTTGAGGATTTGAGGTGTTAGAATTCATTTCAATTAAATTTGTTTCTAATCAGGGACAGGGTCCGTTTGAAAAAAGAATAACTTGCTTCTTCAAAAGAAGCGTGATGAGATTGTACTGTACTGTCTTAATCGTAGGAGACAATTCACTAATACTGACTGAATCTTTTACTCGTTTAATTGTCCACTGTCAACATTAAAGTGTGAGTACAATGGAATGCTTACTCCCCATTCACTCCTGCAGTATTCTTCTAAACATAAATTCTAAAACAAACAATTACTAATAGTACCTAGTAAGTACAGTAAAAAAAATATAATGATAAATGTGTATGCGTGTGTGTGTGTGTGTGTGTGTGTGTGTGTGTGTGTGTGTGTGTGTGTGTGTGTGTGTGTGTGTGTGTGTGTGTGTGCGTGTGCGTGTGTGTGTCTCACCCCCTACCTGAGGAGGCGTGTCATGGCGTGTCGACAGACGTAGTGCAGCGGCGTGTTGTGCTGGTACTGCTCGCCGTACGAGGCGTTGGGGTCCAGGCCCTCCCGGAACTGGGGGTTCCCCTCGTACAGCTGCCAGGCCAGGGCCTCGTCGCCGCTCACCACTGCCTTGCGGAACTTGGTGGCCGTGTTGCCCATGACGTCAGCCTCTGTGGGGTGTGGGGTGTGGGGTGGGGGGTGTGGGGTGTGGGGTGGAGGAGGCTAGGGGTAGGGGTAGGGGGCAGGTAGGGCGGTATGCAGGGGGGGGGGGCGTTGGCTACGGGCTCCAGGAGCGGGGGCTGCCTCCTTTCCTTCCTTCCTTCGTTCCTTCCTCCCGGCGTGCGTGCGTCACTGACCTCTCTCCTCCTCCACCTCCTCTACCGCCGCCGCCTCCTTCTCCTCCTCCTTCCTCCACCACCTCCTCTCCTCCTCCTCCCCCCCCGCCTCCTCCGCCCCCGCCTCCTCGCCAGGTCACCAAAGGTCAGAGTTCAGAGTGCCATGGTTAGCTGTACGCCCCTGACCTGTAAACTGGATGACGGGAGGAGAAAGAGAAAGCGGGAGGAAAGAAGAAAATTAGCATTAGCAGGGCCACCAATCAAGATAAAACTGGATGAAAGTGTATGACGGTGAAGCACGTTGGGCGAGGGATATAGAGAGAGACAGAGACGCGAGAGAGACCGTGACAAAGAGAGAGAGAGAGACAGAGACAAAAGAAAAGAAGAAAGTCAGGTAGAACAGGAAGCAGATGGTCAGATCGAAACAAGATCAGAAATGTAAGAATGAAAACAGGTCAGCGGAAGAGAGAGAGAGAGAGAGAGAGAGAGAGAGAGAGAGAGAGAGAGAGAGAGAGAGAGAGAGAGAGAGAGACTCAATCCATCACTTCATTCATTCATTGATCGCCGCGATACGCTGCATGACGAGGATGTTATCTCCCAGGAAACACAGATAAGAGGTGTGTGACAGGAGGGAGGGGTTGGAGAGAGAGAGAGCAAGAGAGAGAGGGACAAAGAAGGTGAATGAAGAATCAATACACGACACCACTGACAGTTGGAAAAATGGCGTGGACGGAGGTGTCGGTGTGCGTTCTGGTCCTGCTTTGTACGTGGAGGCCGTGCGTCTTGTGAAAGGGAGGGGGGGAGGCGGGGACAGGGGGTGGGGGGTGTGTGCTCAACCATGCAGTGCTAATCTACCCAGACCAAACCTGTTTTGCTTGGCTCTTGGTTCTCTCAACCAGAGAGAATCACAAGAATCACTGCTGTTGGCTGGCAAAGATCACATTTCTGGTGTCTAGGGCTAGGGCTAGGGTGGGGTGGGGGGGGACTGGGGAAATAAACAGTGTTGTTGGTAGCGTCCATACTTTACTAGCTGGTCGCCTTCTCTATTTGTTGCACATACAAACGGCCTGTCTGTCTGTAGTTCCAACAGGTTGCCAACTGCCCTGCATCTCCCGTAAACAGGATCAGTCAGTTCCGTTAAGAAACATACACACACACACACACACAGACCATTTCTTCTCGTCGTGCACACCTTGGTGTGTGTGTGTGTGTGTGTGTGTGTGTGTGTGTGTGTGTGTGTGTGTGTGTGTGTGTGTGAGAGAGATGGCCTGTCCGAGGGTATTCCTGCATACTTCACCCTATGACCATCTGTCTCGCCAAAACACAAAGGACCTCTTATGGTTCAGTTAGCTACCGCTAGCTCGCCTGCTTGCTATCACTTTGACAAGGCGGTTGGCTGTCACCCAGCCTCACCGCGGCCAAACAACAACTGGTGTAGACAGTCAGCTGTCTTGTGTATAAATAATAATTTTCCAGTTTTACGCCTGTATTGTCGGCACTAGGCTCTGTGTGTGTGTGTGTGTGTGTGTGTCTGTGTCTGTGTGTGTGGGTCTGTGTCTGTGTGTGTGTGTGTTATTAGGTCAGTCTGTCTGTGCTTGGCTCTTTGCTTTAGTTCCAGTTCATTTCCCCCCCCCCCTCCATTTGCGTCTGTGCGTTTCTCTCATCACTCACTTACTCCCTCCCTCCCTCTCTCCTTCCCTCACTTTCTCCGCCTAGTCTCTCACTCTCTCTCCCCCCCCACCCCCCACTCCTCCTCCTCGACTTCTTGAGAAATCGAATTGGGTCTGGAATCTAAAGTCCCAAATAATTATTTTGTTTGCAACATATTCACCAGTGTGACGCATTGATCAGCCGCGTCTTGAGCAACGTAAGGCAAGCCAGTGCTGTGGAAACTTCAAACTTCATCATTAAGGTTCAGTATTTACTCTGGAAATGTACGATGCTGGCCTGCGTAAGAATGACTTAGGTCTGGATGACACGTCACATGACCAACATACAGTGAGATGGCGAGAACGGCCCCTTTCAAAACCCTGACAGCAGCAATAACACAGGTTTAACGTAATTACACCTGAACAACTAGAGATGCCATCCTATTGTTAACTAGTTACGGTAGTCATGTGTGAACAGCCTCTGAAGCCAACAGTTCTAGATGAACTAGTGGAAAGTATTGTCACCCAATGAACACGTGGATGGCTTGTGGCAGTGTTGAGCCGTTGCAGGCTATAGCATACATTTGAAGCAGCCTAAACACACGTTTTAACCTGGCTTTCTATACCTATACCCACAAGCGTATGTACATTCTTTTTTGTGTGTGTGTCAGCATAAAAGGTACACACACACACACAGGGACACACACACAGTCACACACACACACACACACACACAAACACAGTCAGTCACACACAGTCAGTCACAGACAGGCAGACAGAGTCACACACAGTCACACAGTCAGTCACAGACAGACAGGCAGACAGTCACACACGGTCAGTCACAGACAGACAGGACAGACAGACACAGTCAGTCACACAACACCACACAGACAGGGACACTCACACACAGTCAGTCACAGACAGGCAGACAGAGTCACACACAGTCAGTCACAGACAGACAGACAGAGTCACACAGTCAGTCACATACAGACAGATAGACAGACAGACAGGCAGACAGTCACACACAGTCAGTCACAGACAGACAGACAGACACACACACACACACACACACTTTTTCTGTCCACATGCGACCACATAGTTCAACTCCTTTGTTGTTCCCCACCACGCTGACTGGTCTGCCTGTCTGTCTGTCTGTCTGTCTGTCTGCCTGCTAACCAGAGAGCCACCGACAAGACATGATCATGACATCAAGTCATGACATCAAGACATGACATCATGACATGACATCATGACATGACACCAGCGGCGTATGATTCGGCGTGACGTCAAAAACGGACGTGGAAATGAAATGAAGTATGAATGATGTGTGGGGGGGGGGGGTGTAGCAGGTAGCTATTAGCCCCCCCAACCACCCCCATGCTAGCTGATTAGCCTCAACTCGTGGATCAGAAGCAGAAGAATAAGAATAAGAACAATAATAATAATAATAATAATAAGTAGTAGTCCCAGGTGCAGACTTATATATATATATGTATACACTATATAGTCGCGTACTTACACGTGGTCGTTTCACTTCAGTTCACTAGTTGCGCGTCCGACGAGCAAATGAATAGCATCCCACTGTACGGCGGGAATCCGGGCTGGCGTGTGTGTGTGTGAATGAGTGTGTGTGTGTATGAGTGTGTATGAATGTGTGTGTGACCCCAAGCCATTGGCCATAACGAGGATGATGCTGAGTGATGATGATGAAGAAGACGACGACCCGACCCGACCCGACCCGCTTCTGTTGTTGCTGCCGCTGCTGCTGAAGCCAAAACAGAAACGAGCACTGCGCATGCGCACGCACGGCATCACAGCTGTCACAAGCCCGCCGCCCTCACTGTTGGTTGGTTGGTTGGTTGGTTGGTCAGCCGTCTCTCCCGTCCCGTCATCGTATGGGTTTTAAATAAATGTTGTCATGTTTAACGTTGAAACAATGCTGTCTGTGTGTGTGTGTGTGTGTGTGTGTGTGTGTGTGTGTGTGTGTGTGTGTGTGTGTGTGTGTGTGTGTTTTATAGCCCAAACGATCGTTTCGTTTGGGCTATAAAACACACACACACACACACACACCACGTTGTTGAACGGTAAAACGCTGCCACCTAGTGTGCGTTGCGGGTCACTGCAGGGAAATGTGTGTTCACTTCGCTCATGATCTCGAGTGAATACAAAAATATTTTTTTTATTATTATTTTCATTATCAACATATTGAACACGTATAGTCATGAAAAGAGTTTTTTTGGTTTTTTTGTGTCTTACTACTCTCTGTTTACTGTTCAATGTTTGGCACTAATATTGCACAAAAGCACATTCCTTGTTTGCTAGAACTAAGGCAATACAGCTGATAATGAATAATTATCTATTATTATTATTATGGTATCTAATAGCACTCACAACATTGCATCACATTGCTATTTAATGGCCTACATTCCATTTAATTATTAAACGTCAACAATAACATGTAATTAATGTAAATAATGGCATTTAATTAACTTACTTTCAACCAAAAGCCAAAAGTATCAAAATTCACACAGCAACACACACTCTCTCTCTCTCTCTCTCTCTCTCTCTCTCTCTCTCTCTCTCTCTCTCTCTCTCTCTCTCTCTCTCTCTCTCTCTCTCTCTCTCTCTCTCTCTCTCTCTCTCTCTCTCTCTTTCACACACACGTACACACACACACACACACACACACACACACACACACACACACACACACACACACACACTTCATTCGTCCTCCTGACAACAGATCCCCTGTCGGCACGCCTCACAGAGGCTCTTCTCGTGTGGCTTGGTCCTCACCACCCTGTCCTCTTCTATCTCGTCGTCGTCGTCACCGGATTCTTCTCTCTCTCCGTAGCAGTTTTTCCGGATCTTTCCAAACACCCATTGCAGTGCGTTGTCCACTTCGTCTTCGGTGAACCCGGGCAGGTTGAATTCCAAGCCCTCCTCCGGGCAGGACCGACACGCTTGTCCGAACGGCCGGAGGATCACCGTCCCTCGGGCCGCGCGGAGCCTGTAGCGGATCAGCAGCGTCACCTTGGCTGACTTCCACGTCTTGGAGCAGCGACGGCAATGGAATCTGAGTGCGGGGGATTTAATTTATTATTTATATTTATTTTATTTTATTCTCTGTCCATGTAGCATTTAATCTTCATCATGTTGTGCAATATTGTTAATATTATTTATAGCATGTGCAATACTTCCTCATATTATTATTGTTCCCTTTTTATTACACTTCAATTATTGCCAAATTGTTTTTGCTGACCTATCTTACCTATATGTTTACACTTACTGTAAATTTGCACATCTTTTATTTTATTTTTTTTTATTCTGCTGTTTATTTCTCTATTGCTTTATTCTATTGTTCTGCCTTATCTTATCTTAATCCATCTGTTGACGTGTTGTATTGACGTACTCTCCGAAGACGCAGTGTTTGGACACCTTCCATCCTCTCTTGCGCTCTTCCTGGGTTATGTTGTCCGTCTGCTGGTAGTTGAAGTTCAGATTCCACTGGTCAGCATAGGACAGCTCGTCGTCCAGCTGGTCGGCGAAGCTATTGGTCCACAAGGACGGGGATCCAATCTAGTGTTGTGTCCATCCACACATAAAACAAGATACACAATAAGACAGAACAATAGGATGAGACCACTTGAGTAAAGGCTACTAACTTGTCATAGGACCTCGATTATTGATTGCATCGTTGAAATTAAATTATAGGCGATACAGGCTATATAGTCTAATGGTTAAATAAATATTATAATAATAAATATAACAACAACAACAACAATAATAATAATAATAATAAAAAACCTCTACCCTTACCTTTCATGTTGGCTGGTGTTTGTTTTCTTTGCAGTAATAGTATCTAGTATTCGGCTATTAACCAGGTATAGCAGCCTCTCTGCAGTCGGGTGGAGTGTTGTTTTGACAGCACTACCCGAACAGCAGCTTCTTTATAGTGTCCTCCGTGTGAGGTGTGGAAAACGAAACTTACAATACAGACCCCATGACCTGTGTCTTTGTGTGTGTGTGTGTGTCTGTGGGACAAAAAACGAAACTTAACTCAGTTTCATTTCCAAGTCCACAAGTGTTGTTGTTGTTGTTGTCATAATAGCTGTTATCTGTGTAATTAGTAATTTATGTTTATGTTGCGACACCATTGGTTCAAGGTGTGCTTTGCATTTCTTTTAGAGTTTCTATCTTTTTACTCTGTTCACATTTAATGTTAGGTACCAATTGCACGGATGCAGATTTACTGTTTGCAAAAACTAAAGCAATAAAGCAGATTTTTGTTGTTTTGTGGTTCTGAGGAACATTTAGTGCCGCTAGAGGGCGCCGCACACCAAGTCAACCATCAAGAGTTCGTTCTGCTAAATTAACCTTTGAATGAACGTTTATGGTGGACATGCATGTGTGATAGGAATCCCTCACCTTCTGAAATTGACTTTTTGTTGAGCAGTGTCACTTCATATCCATAATATCTATAATACATGTGCTTATCTCACTAGCTCATAATATGTAAATGTATGAAAATGTGCCACTAGAGGGCAGGACAATGTCTACTGAGGCCTACATTTATAGCATTTTTTATAATACTTTTCCTGGCTCTCGACTCTCGTGAATAGCCTTCTTTCCATGATGTAATTATAGAGACAGAAACAGCACAACATGTAAAAGTAGCCATATTAACCGGTTGTTTATTGTGCGGGTAGACACACAGTCACACAGTCGTTATAAAATAAATAGGTTTTGCCCACTCAGTGTATAATCCCCTACTGTGACTGTTTAATACCTGCTTTAGGATTGTAACAATGCATATACTCAGTACTTAACCACAGAGAAGAAATGAGTGCACACATATGTGTATGTGTGTGTGTGTGTGTGTGTGTGCGTGCGTGTGTGTGCGCACGCTCGCCCTCACAGAAGTGTAAAGATGACCTCCCAGTCCCAGGCTCTGTGGAGTCACCTTATACTCAGGTGTGACATGACACCATGAGCAAAGCATGCTGGGAAAATCCAGGGGGTTGGAAAGATGTGGCCTTGTGACAGGAAGCAGAGAGCAGGGAGAAACAGAGAGGCCTGTACAGATGACCGCCTGGTCGTTGCACTGAGCCCTGTTCCATAGTTATGTTCGAAGAAGAATCCAGAATCCAGAAACCAGAATCCAGAAGCCAGGATTTATCTCTCACCTTAACACAGGCCCAAACCTGAGTGTGCAGGCTGCCAGGTGACAGAGAGACAGAGAGAGAGAGAGAGAGAGAGAGAGGGGGGGGGGGTTGGGTGTGGTCGGGTGCCCTGAGCACATTCCTCCTAGACGCCGCACCTTCATTGCTAGCCTCTGTAACGACCGGTGTGCACTGGAGGCACGTATGCACACACACACACCAGCAAAGCGAGCACATAACCCTCGAGCAGCCATCCCATCAAAAACAACTTTAAGACTTTCGTTACGTGGCATCTAAAAACTGGGATACTATAGAGAGAGACTATATTTATTTCTTGGGGTTATTTTTCATGTGTGGTTCAGCCTGTGTGTTGCTGGGCTACGTGTTGCCTGTGTGTCCTGTCCTGTCCAAACTTGGGACACACCCTGACTTAAGTTTTCATGAGGGTTTTTTTTCAGTGTCCGTGCGTGCACACACAGTGTGTACCTTATTGGTTGTTATCACAGGCCATAAAAAGGGCGTGTTCCAACTGATACACGAACAAAGGACACCCCTCAGAAAACCCACCCATTCACACAGGTGTGATAACCAGGTGAGATAGTCATGATGTAGGATGTATGTAAAGCTGAGTCTGTATAATAGAGCAAGAGAGAGAAAGACTCAGGAAGTGCCCTGAAAGTGCAGGGAAGTGTCAAAGGAACAACACCCAAGACAAACACTTTAAGTGGGAAGGCTCTCTCCAACAATATGTACGATATAGCCAACACACATTTGTAGAAGTAGGGAACAAAGTCCTCTCTGATGCTTGTAAAGAGCTATTGTGTTTGTAAGTCATCTACTCCACGGTCTGAATAAAATTCACCAAAAACAATGAAATTGGGATGAAGAACTCCCTTTATATTTCATGAATCTGTTCAGGGACTACATGTTAGGATTTTACAGCACAAATCACTTTAAATTGCCAGTTTGTGAGCAGGTTGTGGTTGAAGTTAAAACATGAGAGCTTCCCCCGACTCTCTCTGTTGCGTAGAACAGCTTTTGGGCTCATTTCTCTTATGGTTGCAAGTCGGTCAGATTTCGTGGGGAAAAAGGAACAAAGTGACATGTAAGCGTGGATAATAATAATAAAACAATATATATATTTCATAGCTTTTTCTTAAATGTGTTACAAGTTGTATGTATGATTAGAACTAACATTAGTTTCTGATTGTTATTGTCTCAACCCACGGAGCTCAGAATGCACTTCTGATTCTTATCCAGAGCCTTCTGCTATATTTTTATTTTAAGTTTTTAGCACTTTCATGCTTTTTAATCTGTAGCACTTTGAGTTTTCTTAAATGTAAAGTGCAATACAAATTAAATGTATTATTATTATTATTATTATTATTATTATTATTATACATAGCAACTTTAAAATTGACGTTTTTTCGTTTGTTTCTTTTGTTTAAAAAAAGAAGAAAAAAAAGGGCCACTTTTTAAAAAAAATAATCCACACCAAGGGACCTTCCAATGAGGTTGAGGAGTGGATCAGCAACAAGAGAAAAGGGGGAGGAGTCTCGCCGAGGGGGAGGCCCTGCTGCCGCCGAACAGGACTCCCTCGGCTGCGGAACAGGACTCCTTCTGGGACTCTTTTCCCGACTGTCCCGGAGTCGAAACACGGCAGGTCCGGACCGGGATACCCCAGGACGGAGACTTGACTGGTGGTGGAGGAGGAGGGCCGGGGGGGGGGTCTGCAGCGGCGGGGTGGTCTGGATCTATCTGAGGAGGAACCTTAAGGACACATCATCATCATCATCATCATCGTCGTCATCATCGGTGCGTAAAGACGCGACAAGGACGCCTCCAAAGTTGCGCTCGGCAGGGTGAGACAATTGAAGAACACGGGAATTGCTGAATTAAAAAATGTTTTTTTTCAATGACACATTTTTCTGTATTCTGTGCATATTACGATCACTTCTATTCTATATCTATATCTATATCTATATCTATATTCCAGACACCTGAAGTCTATAGGAGACACTGGTAACGCGGGCCTACTTGTGGATTATTATACTTGAGCGCACAAAATACAGTAGTCGGCGTCTCTATGTGTTTTGCAATGTCTAGAAAGTAGGCCTATATCCATACTTTTTTACACTAAACATACAATTAAAAATGGATCAAACGGCCCATATGTCTCTCTGAAGGCCATTGGCAATTTTTACAAAGTTAACATGTCTATTACTAATTGCTATTGCTTTATACTATCACAGTCACGTCATTATAAGGTCCGGTTTTGTCAACATGTCTCAACCCCTGGAGCCTTTCCATGACACATTCATCTGAATATGTTGGCCTCATGTGCTTCTAATTAGAGGCTCCTGACTAGTTGTGTCGTTGGCCTTTAGGTTATTGTATTAAGAGGTGAGACAGAAGAGAGTGGAGACAGACAGACAGACAGACAGACAGACAGACAGACAGACAGACAGACAGACAGACAGACAGACAGACAGAGAGACAGACAGACAGACAGGCAGACAGACAGGGAGGGAGGGAGGTGTTGATCCGTACTGTCTCCACTCTTATCTCACTGTTTGTGTTTATGGATGTGTGTTTGAGTTACCAAAAGGTCACAACAACCCCGACGGTTTCACCCATCCAAACCTGTTCCTCCGCTGTGTTTTCCTGGATCACAGGACACCCATAGGCACACAGCACCACTGCACACAGTGTACACATACACCTGGACTGGTGAAAATGGCTGATCAGTAATTCTGTTTATTTAGCAAGGTGTGTTAAGCTTTGTGGATATGTGTGTGTGTGTGCGTGTGTGTGGGTGTGTGTATGAGAGAGAGTGAAGCACATATATTTTTACAACAAAAGTTTTATTCGATTTGATTCTACCTCATAATTCACGTTTGTCACATTTACATTTTGCGCATTTACATCATAATATGTGGTCATATCATAACAAATGGTCTCGGCGGCAAAATTGCCAGCAAAGAAGCACATATCTGAAGAGAAAGAAAGTTGAGAGAAAGTTAGTTTTGTCTATTGGCTGTTTCAGATTTTTTTATTCCAATGCAGAGGATTAATTTGCATGCGCCCTGGAGAAAACACTGGCTGAACGCTTTGATTACTACCCTAAAATAAACTGGAATTTGTTTGTGCCAACTGAGATTGTAAAAACGTTCGGTGGTTTAAATGGTCTATTTACGCTATTTACGTCTGTACTCCACCCAGCCCTGCCCCTAGGGAAATGCATGGTAATATCTGAAAGAGGATCCTTATCTTCATGCCTCACACAGCATTGTCATCAATTTTGAACCCGGTTTCCATGGCTACAAAGCATATCCGTTTGTCTTTGAATATCAAACTGGGACTGTCAGTCTGGGTGACAACCCTGCCCTCAACACGACGCCTTGTTATCATTTGTTATCTGACTGTTCCTCTGTCGACACCCGTGGGTCAGCAGTACGGAAGGACGTTTGGAACACACCCCAGGCGTCCAGACTTGCCAATCTAGCCTGTCAGTGTTTTGGAGTAGCACTCACTTGCGTGCGTCAAATTGCATTTATAAGTTATAAGCGTAAAAGATGAAGACGCTGCTTCGGTCTGAGATAAGCGCTCCCACTGTGATTGTGCACCTGTACGATTATCATTTAATGACGAGGGACGACCACCCTATTACCCGAGCACACATGTGAGGGCACATCCCTCTCACTGGGCTTGTTGGTGTACCTGCACAGGTACACTACGTCCTGTTGAGTCAGCACAGCAGCGTGCTGCGGGTCCTCAGCCTAAATTTAGAAGAATTCTTCAATTCTGATGCTCGCCGCCAGATTTGCGACTTCAAGAATATGGTCTGCAGATGGTTGGTCCTATTCCACCAACATGGAACTTTCCTCCGACATCGGCGCAGCATACCGCCACATGCAATTATGTGGTAGCAAGTGAGTCAGGGCCCAGGATGTTAGCCAATATGCTCGCGGATTAATCACAGGCCTGTGGCAAGTTATCCTCAGGCTAGGCTAGGCTAGGCTGTGACTCATGCAGCAGTGTTTCCCCTCTGACTTTGAGGTTGGACACAGAAGCCTTTCCCCTCATTACAGATTTCCTAAGAGTCCGGAAGAGTCTGGAATACGTGCACGCAGCGCATGTTATGCTCAACTCTCAAACGTGTACATGTTAGAATACCACCGCTCACGCCCCCCCCCCCCCCCCCTGTTCTGACCACATAGGCCCTTCAGCAAAAGCAAAAGGAGCAAACAGTGACGCCAAAAGAAGAACCTTATCGCACGCCACACGTATTATGCTCTGAGGCGCACACATACATCCATAATATGTCATATTCCGGTTTTTTTCCCACGGGAATGTGTGGGGAGTCAGTGCATTCCTCCTCGTAACGGCGTTTTAACGCTTGTGCCACAGACTGCAGAGTCGGATGAGCAGCAACTGAAGGCACAAGGCGCCTGCATGACAAGTTTACTCAACGGAAATATGAGAAAACCTGTCCTGACAGCTATTCACGGTCCCAGCCGTCTCACCTAGCTCACCGCACTCTCTCTCTCTCTCTCTCAACGGTTTCCCTGCCCTTTGTCCTTTGTCTCCCCCCCCCCCCCCCCCTTCAACCGTTCACCATTGTGTGTCCTGTTCTGTGAATTTCCTCCTCATCTGACCTCTCGCTGCCGTTAGAACGATTGAATTCCCACTAATCATTGGCGGTATCACAAGGTTAAATTTTGGTCATCGTCGGTGTGCATAGAACCGGGTGAGTACTACTACTACAGTGTGTGTAGTAATACTATAGTAAATAGTATTGCACACACTGTATAGTGGGCCTGGTTAACAACTCACATGAAGGCTCTCTGCATAGAAAATGAGTACTACGATGACAATGATTAGATTTTGATGGCATGCAAAATGCAGTAGTGCTGAGCAATGCAATCAGGAATGAGTTGGCCAAATCTATCCATAAGGAGTGTGAATAAGCAGTAGAACGATATTTTCTACAAAGTGTGTATCTGTACAGTCTCATAAGTGTTTTAGAAAGGTGTTTGTCGTACAAAGTAGCTGACAAACCCTTCTGTTATTGTACACATGCGTCATTGTGTGGAGGAGCCGGCTGTGCTACAGGGACACATGTTATCTCTATACTGACTGAGTTTACCTCCACAACAATGGCCGCTTTGTTTAAGAGGCTAGGACAATCTCCTCACTTCCCTTTGGGAGTCTAAGTAACAGTACGGCACGGTAGAATGGAAAGTTAGTCATCGGTGTGCAAGCTTAAAAACACACTTAAATCAAACATTGAGCACTGTGATTGTTTGCTTGACAATTAGTTTCATTCACTCTTTTTTTGTTTTCGCTTTCAGTGGTTGTCTCTTCCTACTGAGATTTATTTTTGAACTGTACATTGCATCACTTGAAACACACAAGTAACAGCTTGCTTATGGATCCCCTCCGGTTACTAGCCAAACCGTTGCTTAGTGTGTTCATAGTTGTTATTCAAATAACATCAGGTGTGGTGAAATGAGTAAATTCTATCAGACCATCTCATCCATTATGTTTACCAGGCCATAACACCCTTCTTGCGACCCTTCTTTTATTTGAATATTCTCCATTTCCATATCCCCATTTCCATAGTTTGTGAGTACTCCTTACTAGAGCGTCCTCATTTTACTTTTTTGTCATCGGCTCTCCAGGTTCGTACCCGCTACCCGACGGCACCTCCTGACGCTGACCTGTGACCCCAGCCTTTCTTCCAACCATGGCGCACCGATCCCAAAGTTCATCGGTTGGCGATAACCCTCTCGACCCCAACTACCTGCCCCCACACTACCGCGAGGAGTACCGCCTGGCCATCGATGCACTGATCGAAGATGATGTCCAGGTAATAATATTGCGCCTTGTACAGGCAGCCAAAGACGTTGAAAACATGTGACTAAATATTACACCTCAGCCATTGTCAGCCAAGTCTGTGCAGCCCAGACCAATCGGCACGATGCCCTGGATAGCACAATGCAACCAGTTGAACAGCATGGCTATACAGTATCTGTTTATTATTGTTTTATCATCATGAAAGTATGTATTTATTTCTCCACCACTCAGTGGGTCAGTAAATACAATAAAAAATCCTATTCTTCATGCTTTTGAGTTCTTTGTCTTCCTCTCATTTTCTGTATGTAAACAAGGGTTATGTTGTTGATTATGGACTCACTAGGGACACGTTTAATGTCTTATCAGGGATACTATGAGTTCCTCCAGACGGCTGACCTGGTAGACTTTCTGGCACGGCCCGAGATCGAGCATATCAAGTCCACCATCCAGTGTCCCAGCCAGAGCCAGCCCTCTGTGCCAGAGCTGACCTACCATGAGGGAGGTGTGGAGGATGACGGCTCTTCCGACACCTACTGGCCAGTACACTCGGACCTGGACGCCCCAGGCCTTGACCTGGGATGGCCCCCGCAGCAGCACAGCTTCATAGGGCCGACGGAGGTCACGACCCTGGTCAACCCCTCGGAACCTGATATGCCCAGCATCAAGGAGCAGGCCAGGAGGCTCATCAAGAATGCACATCATGTAAGTGAGTGGGTGAAACTAGTCTTTCTGGTTCCATCAAAACCAGTCGGCTTGGAGGTTTAATCAGGCGTGGAGATACCGTCAGCCCAATTCATCAGTGCATGGCTTTCAGGAAACAACTTGACTTAAAAAAATATGTATCAGTGTGTAAATGTCAAACGCTACCTCAGGCATGCGAAGTACTAGCATGCACTCGGCTATACTCTGGCATTGGCAGACGATAGCTTGTTATTACCACAACACCGTCATAGTCACAAAGAAAAAAAATAATGAACATGAAGATGTCATATGCCAAATGCCGTGACCGGTTTGTGTTGCTTTGGGTGTTGTGTCTGCAGTCCATTTTTTCTGTTTGCGCTGTAATTTTTGAGTCTCCTCATTATGATTTATAATGTTGTCATGTTTCAGCCTGTGAATGACGTCAAGCAGGTCGAGGAACAAAAAAAGGGGTCTGTCTTATCTAAAGCGTTATATTGGTTCTTAGAACACATTGACAATGAGCAAGGATCAGTGCTTGGAACAAACTGCACCGCTTTGCCATGAAATTAAGGTTTTGGATGCCGCAGGGCTTAAAGCTGACTTTTCTTTACAAAGGAGTACGGTGCGTCCAAAGTAAACGAGTTCTGTGCGAGGTATGCAACAAAACACGGCCCTGCTACGTTCCGTCTGCATTTCTGTTTTGGGTTGCACTACAGATATGGACTGAAATGTGTGCTCTGTGTGTTTTGGGCTTCAGTCTAAAATGTTGGGGCAAGTCATAAGCCCCTTTCACACATAGTTCCCGATACTGGGATAAGCGTTTCTGGCACTGCTAGAGATTTTTTTGCTTTTCACACATGCAGCTATGTTCCATGACATTTCTGTCTTCCGGCCTTTCACACATGGCATAGGAATTTTGAAATAGATACACCACGGGACAGTCTAGCAGCTTGTTTCCAAACAAAATAAGCACATGCGTGTGTCATATGACATGTCATATACGGTCCTGTTAACACCACATCAAAACGTGACGATCCATACTTGGACACTGTATTTATAACAGCTAATAATACTACAAACATACCAAAATACAGATCTTTTTTTCTTCTCATTACTTTGTACCAAACTGTTGCACAGACAAAGTTTGGGATCATTCAAATATCATATATCATAATCATGTCATAATTAAAACGGTACGCTTAAAGTGACCGAGGGAATCTAGTTAGTCCCTCTAAAATGTTCTCAGGCTGTTGTTTAATCAGCAGTGCCTCTGACCTTTTGACCTGTTTGTTTTTTGCCGCAGGTTATTGCTGTGGTGATGGACATCTTCACGGATGTAGACATTTTCTCCGACCTTTTGGATGCCACAGCCCGCCACGTCCCTGTCTACATTCTATTGGACGAGCAGAACGCCCATCACTTTGTCGCCATGGTGAACAACTGCAGAGTTAACTTGGACATGATTCATGTGAGTTGAAATTTCATATACGACTGAGAGAATGACATCGGGACATTGTCTCCTGCTACCTTTTGCCGACGGTTTGTTTATGAGTCATACAACTTCGCCCAGCGCTTGTCTACTTCATAGCATGGTGCCTTTGTGTTTCATTCTGGTTATCACAGATGATGCGTGTTAGGACGGTGGCAGGAATAACATATTACTGCCGAACGGGGAAGTCTTTCAAGGGTCAGGTGAAAGACCGCTTCCTATTGGCTGACTGCAGAGCTGTCATCAGTGGGAACTACAGGTGAGAAAAGCAGGAGAAAAGCACAATAATGCAATACTCCCCAGCTAAATAACTTTTTCTGTGAGCTCTGTGATGACATTAGTTTATATTAATAACCCCTCCCTTCCTATCTTAATGTCTTACAGCTTCATGTGGTCCTATGAGAAGATCCACCGCTGCATTGCCCACCTCTTCCTGGGGGAGCTCGTCACCAGCTTTGATGAGGAGTTTCGTATTCTCTTTGCTCAGTCACAGCCTCTGATTATCGACCAATCCATTGTGCCACATGGCAACTCGGAAATCAGCGGCACTGGTAATTATCTAGGCAACCAGTTTGGTTTGAAGAGATCCCAGTCATTGCGAAACACCAGGGGTTTTCTTCGACAAGCAGAGCCTCCCTCTGCTTACCCCTACGGAGACTCAGATCGGAATCCTCTTGCGTTTCGAAGGAATGACCACTTTCGACACTCCATGGAACCTACACCCGGGATAACAATTGGAAAGTATGCGCAGCAGCAGTTCCATCTACAGCAATCGTTCCTAGAGCAGGGAAGGTCCATCGTCTCCAGACAGATGGAGGTGAGCACTAGTGGCTTCAAGAGACACAGCTACGCTGAGGGAACACAGGAGAGCTACAGTTCTTCAAAGCAGTTCATGAAACACAGAGTCATGAATAATCTGGATGAAACTGATTACCAGAGGTTTGTTGATTAATCATATTGCCCATTGTCTGTTTGAATGATATCAGAGTTTGCTCGCACTTTTCTACTGTATTTGTAATTTGAGTGCTCAAATACAAATGAGTCACGGGATTCAAGTAGAGGCTGAGGAGCCCAATGATACTATGTTATTTAAATTAATTATTTTTCTTATTGACAGGGAGCAATCCCAAACACAGCATATCTACCACGAGGGTCCGGGACCTGGATCTGGCCATGGGCAATATGACAGATACCGAAGGTATGGTTCAAATCTCACCATAGATCAGCATTCAGATTCAAGCTTCCCATCTGAAATGGAACCGCCTGTCACTGGAAGCTACAGTCGAGATTACTTCTCATCCGATGACCTAAAAGGACCGGAAGAGCCCCAGGGAATTCACGCAGCAGGGAGATACGAAGGTTCATCACACAGGAGGCCTACCATAGGCCAGGCCTATGCATGCCAGAACTCTCCCACGCAGACCCACCCTCTAGAAAAACAACAATTCCTGAAGCAGTCTGAACAGGAGCGGGATCAAGACCCAAGTGCCAGACAGGGCATGAGAAGTTGGAGAATCAATTCCTTTCTCAACACTTACGAGGATGGCGGAGAGGAAGGCCTACCTCAAGCATTAGGCCCAGATGCATTTGATGACCCTCCAGCAGTTCAACATGTAGCTGATCCTGAAGGTTCTGCATCTCGCTTTGGGATGGAAATAGCCTCTAAACCCAGACCAGATATTCTGAGACCACGCTTTGGGAAACCCATTTTACCTGAGAACAGCAATAAAGACTCTGGCTCAACCGGGGTCAGGGGTATGCTGTCCTCAAGCACTAGCTTTAATAAGTGTGTCATGGAGAGAGAAAGAGATAAGGACATTGACATGGAGAGAGACTGGGACAGAATTGGATCGAGGGAAGTAGATGTGGAGGCGAGGGAGGGTCCAGATAACACGCTTTCCAAGCACGATTCATTCCGCTCACGCGTCAACCCAATGCTTCAGCGAAGCTCTCGTCTACGCTCCTCCCTTATTTTTTCATCTTCCAAGGTGGAGAAGCATAACAGTGGCCTGGGTCTTAAGCCAGCCACAGAAGAAGATGAGGATTTAGACCTTGTCCGCACCACCTCTATAGTAGCTCAGCTGCTTGAGAAGAGGAAATCCTTGGCCCGGGAGCCTTTTGAATGGAGGAGGAACTCTGGGGATAGAATCAAGGATGATGATGCTAAGCAGAAACAGCTGGACAAAGACAAAGGAGAGACCCTTTTTAAAGAACAAAAAGACACACTTCAGAAAGCTAACAACGACATGAATACTTCACCAGCTGAAGTGCCTTCCAAAGTCACTACCCAAAAAGAATCATCATTGAATATGAATGATCCAGCTAGTCGGCTACAGTATTTTCAAGATTTGGCTGCCAAGAGAAAAGCCTCAAGGATGGGGACAGAATCATCACTCAAAGCCACAGAGCCAGTTGAAAAGAGGCCAGGCCTTTTAGAAAATCTTCATCCAAGCACAGCCACTCACACCTCCCCAGCTGTTTCCGTAAAGCCACCAGAACCTGAACCCAAGAAGTTAGACATCTCATCTAGGCTAGCGGAGCTCACACGCAGACCATCGATAAGTGGAAACAAGCCACCTGTGGTCCCTCCCAAGCCTTCAGTACACCAGTTAAAGCCTCCAGAGCCAGATCCGACTGAGAAGGAGGGGAATGTATCAGAAGTTCAGAAGAAAGACCCTTTCAAGTCTCTGAAGCCCCTTCCCTCTCCAAAAATCTTCCGAAGGGACCCGGTGAAGCTTAGAGCACTAATCCCTCGTCGAATCTCCGCTGGTGATGAGACGCTGACAGCAGATGCAACCGATACAGAGAAGAGTGAACTGAAGAAGAGCCGATCTCATAGCTCTTCGTCCATGATGCGTTCTGACACAAAGGACATACTCAATAAGCACTCTGGCTCCAATTCTTCCATCAACACAATAGGGAGTGATGGCAAGAGTGAGGGGAAGCCTCTGGATTTCCTCAAGAAGCAGACACAGAGGTTAAAGGGCTTCCTCGGGCCTAAGGACAAGGACAAGGACAAAAAATCTGCTTCCAGCGGGGATGAAAAGACCATGAAAACTGTGATGGAAATCACTGAAAATACCAGCAAAATGTCAAACACATCTTTGCATACTGGATCAAGCAACACTGACCAATCCACCACTAATCACAAAGTGTCAGCTGGCACATCTGGACCGTCACGGTACCAGTCGTCCGGCGGCTCGGTGTTGTTCAGCAGCAACCTACGAGATGACACAAAGGTCATTCTAGGGCAGATCTCTGCCAACAGTCAGAAGAACCGTCAGGACCATGATAAAGCAGATGGTGCCAAGGAGGGAGACACTGGGGAAAAGGCGCTGGAGAGACAGAATTCAATCAAGAAGAGTCTGTTCATGCGACCCCAATCCAACCCACAGGAAAGAGAGGGCCTGCTGAAGAGGATAGAAAGTATGAGGAAGGAGAAAAAGGTTTACAGTCGCTTTGAGGTATGTGTACCAGCAAACAATAGCAAAATTGTAAATTGTTTTACAAAATATATAAAAAAGGGTTGGGTTGGGTGTAAGAATTGTAAGCATGTGCAGTTGCTTTTAAATAATTACTATTTAAATGGGGGGGGTTAGTCTCCTTTTATACTGTATTGTGAATAATATTTATGTCAACATTAAACATAGCTACAGAAGCTTACTACATAAACATGGGAACCAGGAGAATGAATGGGAGGCGATGGTTGATCCTGTACTCACTGTTTGTCCATGTTTGCTGTTCTGTTAACAGATGGGGAACAGCCTGGGATAACTCAAGATGAATGAAACCTTTTTTGAACCACCTATTTATGCAGATGATCAAAAAGACCCTCACCCAAAAGTGCCAACAACACTATTACTGTACCTCAACAGCCGCACACTTGAGCATTACTGGATTTCTTTTATTTTATTTTATTTTATTTTAATGAATTTGTAATTAGTTTGGAGCGTGCCTGTGTGGCAAGCACTGGCACCCCTTTTTTATATGGTGGAAGATGAGGGAACATGATCCTGATACTGACTGCATTCAGTAACATTTCACCAAACAATAGAAATAAGCAAATGTTCGTACAGAAACTTTTGGCCTAAGGTGGGTATGAACATGTGCAAGTAGGCTACTCATAAGAGATAAGGAGGAAATACTTTGAACGCAACGTCTCGCAATGTCATGTACTCAACATGCCTGTGCACAACCGCACATGTCTCGATCCGGTGCGCGCGTGTCTACAACTGATGATTGGCAACGGCCAAAAAAAAAAAATGGCAACGTGGAAAGTATGCCTCTGTGGTGATACTTTTTTTGCCAACAGCCTGCTTTGGCCATCACCATTCCCAGAGGCTGCATCATTAACGACAGTATCAACCCATGGGAGAAGAGAAAATAGACACTGTGGGGGAGACATGTAGAAAAAACTCAAAAGGAAAATTCCATGAATAAAAAAAGAATTTAGACCAGAAATAATATGTATATATATGTATATGTCAAAGTTTCCCAATTGTTGAGTTCAGTATTGGAAGCACTTAGAAAGCTGTTAGTGAGCTTTAGCTTTGGTAAAAAAATTTAATAAATAAAGAGTAGATTGTACCTTTCTAAACGGGTGGGGCCTTCTCAGGGCTGACTTTGCAAAACAATTATTCAGGGAAGGGCTAGGCCTGCTGGGGCGCATGAAAAGAGAAGAAAATGTGGGTTACTACACTGGTCGTTAACTTAAAAACAATGCTGGGGTAAGTGAACTCCTGCCCTGATTCGCACACACAAATTAAGATGAATTGTGCACTTGGAATATGTCTGATCAGTCGCCCAATTGAGTGGACAGGTACATCAGGCAGGACAAAAGGCTGACGTAACTCACATATCTCCTCCGAGCTACGCCCTGAGCAGGACTACGAACCTGTTTGTCTTTGAGCCAAAGACTACTGTAGCTGTGAGGCAGATTTACAAGCAGTGATCACGGGGAGCTATATGTAACAGTGACACCGCGTGGCTGAAATGAGTACTGCAGTCTAAATTCCACAATATTCCACAAAAAAAATAATCATAAAGATGTTTCCATCTTACAAATGCAACTCCCAAGATGTAGCCTACCCACGTTTGGGCGTTTGTACAGTAAATGTGTTACATATAGCTCCTTCAACATGCAGTATGTTGAGATAATGAGGGTCCAATTGAGTTCTTCAGCACTATGCGGATATTGGAATATGTTGTTTTCGACCAATATTATTGTACATATCAACATGAACAAGGGCTTGGTGATGCTGTCTATACAGTAGCTGGTAATGAGCAGGCCTACCTTACATTACCCGTGAAAGTGCCTTATAGTATCGAATCCAAGTACTTTATCATTACATGATCAGAAATGAATATTTACATTAAACGATTTGCTGCACAGGGATTTTTTTTCTAACCTTTCACTGTAATATATCTTAGAAGATTATTATGTTGTAATAAATTGTCATGCATTAAAACGCGCTGTCGACAACTTTCTTCCAATGCTACAATCAACTCAATACTGAATGATAAACCAATGTTGTATTTTGTACAGTGTTGAAATCAGAACGGTCCTGGTGGGTTGTTGCGCCCAGTCAGGATGGAGATATAATCATTAATCATGAGATCTCCGTTCATCATATTCTGTAATTCTCTTATAGAGAAGAACAGGTAAGGATGTACCTCACCAATGATACCGAGAAACTGTGGCCAGAGAGTACTAGAGTCCGCCGCAGTACTACCTCAGTCACGGTGCTACTTTTTCTTTACAGATTAAGTGTTCTTCTATTCCAACCGCAGTCTAACAAATGCATTGTGGCCGAGAGATGACTTTTATTGTTTAACGATGTTTAATATTGTTACCGCTGTGACCCAAAAAAAGCTTTGCGTGCATTAACATGCATAATCAGGTCCTGGTTGTTGGCCAATCCCCTGCGTTGAAACAATGGAGACAGAAACCCCTGTCGGAAGTCCCGCCCTCTCTTTCGCCGCTCAACCAATGTGACTGGAAGTCCCGCCTCCCGTCTCTCTCTCGCTCTCCCTCTGTCCCTTTCTCCCAGTCTCTCTCTCCACCCCCCCTCTCTCTTTCTCTCTCTCTCTCTCTCTCTGTCTGTCTCTTGTCCTAATTGACTGCCATCGAGTGTTCCACATCACAAACCAAGTGTTTACAAAACAGAATGGGTGCACACTTTTTTTTCCCCCCCTCCACGCAAACACACTTCAACACACAGCTACTGCTCTTGAACTAGGTTTGAGTTGGTTCACTCGGGGACAGTGGCGGCTCCTGAAGAAAATCTCAGGGGTGGCAATTTTTCTGATAATGATTAAGGTGACCCATTCAATAGCAAGACAGTATCAATTTGTTGTTAGATGATTAACTCATACAGAGTCCTTCTTATGTCCACTAGATGGCAACTCCATAAACAATTTGTTGAAAATCCTCGGGTGTAGGACTTTCCCCCCCTTTGTAGAAACCTGTTTAATTATTACATTTGGTCTTGGAGGTCCTGATTGTTTTAATGCCAATTTGTCTGAATTGGATCGTCGACTAAAATGAACTTCTTTCAGAGACACAACGGAATTGCACACACTAGTAGCCATCTTGAAAGTTGCAAGTGACTTGATGGAAGATATCCCCTCCCTCTCTTTGCTCAGTTACGTATGACGCAAGCGCGTTAGGGCGACTCCCAAAATCTTCGTTCAAAATGCATTGGAGGCTCATTTTCCGAAAAAAAAAGTTTTAACAGGAGAGTCAATGGGAGAATGCTTGGGCGATTTTCCACGTCAATGAAATCGCCCAGAGAGGCGGGACCATTTTGAAACACGACTTGAATCTGACGATTCTGATTGGACAATGACAGATAATATGTCTAGAACACTGATAACTACTTTTGCTGTGATAGAATTGGTTAGAAAAAAAATCCTCTTTCTCCCAGTTGGTAGTGCGTCGCCCAAATCGCCCCTATACACCGTCCGCCCCTGATCGAGGAGTCTCTTGATTGTTGATTGCTATTTCCACAACATAACCCGTGGGCGGCCATTTGGACGGCTGCCCGGGTAAAAGCAGACCCTTATGCCGTGACATTGTGTTTCAATGCCGTGACCCGGATTCGAACCGGGGTTGCTGCGGCCACAACGCAGAGTACTAACCACTATACGATCACGGCGAGCTACCAGGGCCACTATGGGGGTATCTGTGGAAACACACATAGGCCATCCGCCACAAATTATTATCTACTGTCAAAATTAAATGACAAAATGTCACTACACTAATATTTTAAATTAACAATTAAACAGCATCAGCTAAGAATCAGAATAATAATAATAATAATAAACTTTATTTATATAGCACCTTTCAAGACAAGAGTCACAAAGTGCTGCACATGACAAAATACATGATAAAACAGTAAGAAAACAATCAACCAAGCAAATTAAAGTGCTGCACAAGATAAAATACATGATAAAACAGTAGGAAAACAATCAACCAAGCAAATTAAACAAGGAAGGACAACCTTATCAGAATGGACCCTGGTGGGTTGTTGCACCCAGTCAGGAAGGAAATATAATCATATCTCATGAATTGTCCATTCATCATGTTCTCAGGTTAGAGCAATCATTCCATTTATTTCAAAACACAGTATTACATTGCTATTTCTTTCTCACACACAGCCGGAACAAACACAAATATAATAATCAGGGTATGAATGAAACAACAATTAAATGTGAATACAATTCCTTTTTTATACACATGGATAATGAATCCAATGTGATATAAATGAAGTGGTTTATAAGAATACCTTTTTAGTTAACTTAATAATTGAGGTAACTTCATAAACAATTGCACATTCTCAGTACAATTGAGGATAACAATTGCTGATGTTTCTGGAAAATCACTGTAGATATTTAGTTACTTGAGTTTTTGTACATACATACTATACTCTTATCTACTTTCTGTAGATAATGAGCAAACATTGGTTCACTCGATGAGTCTCTTGATTGTTGATTGCTATTTCCACAACATAAAACATCAGTCATCTTGGTTTGTAATAAGAATGATACTATGAAGAAGATCTTTATTAATCCACATATGTAATGGCAGTCTTGTATAAAGTACTTGAAAGCGATACTTGAGTAAAAGTACAAGTATCTTACCAGAAAATGACTTTGGTAGAAGTTAAAGTCACCTTTTAGAAATGTACTTGAGTAAAAGTCTTAAAGTATCTGATATTTACTGTACTTAAGTATCAAAATTAATTTTCTGATATTAAATGTAAGTATTGGAAGTAAAAGTAAAAGTAAAAAAAAAAAAGTGGCATCAATCGTTGATTCTACTGACATCCGGGACATCCGGGACTTCTTACGCACGAAACCCACCAGACGCGGACGGACGCTTACGTGCGCGCGGACTGAACCCACCAGACGCGCAAAGCGCACGCGTACTGCTGCGCTTACTTCCACTCCCATGTTACCAGACGCGGGAATTGATTGATATTGATGCTGTGATCACACTTTAGTGTGATTAAAACAAATATCTAAACTATATAGAATGTTAATATTAATAATAATAATAATAATTATTATTATTATTATTATAATGGTGTTTTGGTTGTATGCAAAATGTATGACTTGATTTAACTTAATTTAACTTAATATGATGCAGATATTGTGCACATACAATGTATTTCTATGAGATTGCGCACAGGGACGCAGTGTGAACCGCGCCAAGCGTTACCATGGGAGCGGAAGTAAAGCGCGTGCGCCCGCAGCAGTACGCGTGCGCTTTGCGCGTCTGGTTGGTTTCGCGCGTGATTCGCCAAACCTGCCGTTTCTAATGATTTTATTTTGTAGTGACGAGTAACGAAGATGCTTAGGAGAAATGTATCGGAGTAAAAGTATACATTTTATTTAGGAAATGTAGTGTAGAGTAAAAGTGAAAGTTGCCAGAAATATAAATAACGAAGTAAAGTACAGATACGTGAAAATTCTACTTAAGTACAGTAACATTACAACACTGTGTAATGGTCACACAACACACAGCAGGAAGTGGTGGCCGCCAAACACACACACATGCAGGGAGGGTGGACCGCAGAAATTTGGCCTCTGCATTTAACCCATCCTGGATCAGTGGGCGGCCATTTCGATGGCTGCCCGGGTAAAAGCAGACCCTTATGCCGTGACATTGTGTTTCAATGCCGTGACCCGGATTCGAACCGGGGTTGCTGCGGCCACAACGCAGAGTACTAACCACTATACGATCACGGCGAGCTACCAGGGCCACTATGGGGGTTTCTGTGGAAACACACATAGGCCAACCAACACAAATTGTTAATTATTACTGTCAAAATTAAATGACAAAGCGTCACTACGCTAATATTTTAAATGAACAACTAAACAACATCAGCTAAGAATCAGAATGGACCCTGGTGGGTTGTTGCACCCAGCCAGGAAGGAGATATAATCACATCTCATGAATTCTCCACTCATCATGTTCTGCAATCCTCTATTAGAGAATAACAGGTAAGGATACACCTTACTAATGATACCACCGCACTGTTGTCAGGACTGAGGTGACCATCACATAGGACTACTTAGGTCATGGTGCTGCTTGTCAAACGGGCACAGCATTGGCTGAAGGACACCTGGTGGATCTCCACCCACACTGACCTAAATTTTGGGTTTTCATGAAGCTAAAACTGAGGTTAGAGCAATCATTTCATTTATTTCACAACACAGTATTACATTGCTATTTCTTTCTCACACACGGCCGGAACAAACCAAAATATAATAATCAGTGTATGAATGAAACAACAATTAAATGTTCTTCCGCCTCCAACCCCAGGAAACTTTTTTCCATGTTCTCCTCCCTCCTCAACCCTCCCTCCCCTCCTCCTCCTCCTCCGTCCTCCCTCTCGGCTGATGACTTTGCCACCTACTTTAGAAAGAAGGTGAAGGACATTACCTCCTCTTTCACCCCTGCTTCTTCCCTCACTCCCCCTTCACCCACCCCTACCAGCCTTACCTGCTTTAACCCCCTCTCCTCTGAAGAAGTCAACAGGCTTGTGACATCCAACCATGCCACCACCTGCCCCCTTGACCCAATCCCATCCTCTCTTCTCCAAGACATCTCGGGCGACATCCTTCCCTTCCTCACCACCCTAACTAACACCTCCCTCACTTCAGGCCTGTTTCCGACTGCCTTGAAGACCGCCAGAATCAAGCCACTCCTTAAGAAACCCACCCTGGACACCACTGACGTCCGACACTACAGACCTGTGTCTCTCCTATCATTCCTCTCCAAAACCATAGAACGTGCTGTCTCCACCCAACTATCATCCTATCTCTCCGAGAACAACCTGCTCGACCCTCATCAGTCAGGCTTCAAAGCGGCGCACTCCACGGAGACGGCCCTGCTTGCAGTATCAGAGTCCCTTCGCGACGCCAGAAGCTCTTCCCTCTCATCCGTGCTCATCCTCCTTGACCTGTCCGCCGCTTTCGACACAGTGAACCACCAGATTCTCCTCTCCACCCTGGCAGAGCTTGGCATCACTGGAACTGCGTTATCCTGGTTCACTTCCTACCTGACAGATCGCACTTATCAGGTCACATGGAATGGCTCCCTGTCCAGACCCTGCACCCTTGACACCGGAGTACCCCAAGGCTCAGTACTGGGACCCCTTCTGTTTTCTTTATACATTAGATCTCTCGGCTCTGTAATCGCATCCCACGGCTTCTCCTACCACTGCTATGCTAATGACACACAACTGTTTCTTTCCTTCCCCCCCTCAGACACCCACATCGCAACACGCATCTCAAAATGCCTGGCCGACATCAGCAGATGGACGTCCGCCAACCACCTGAAGAAATGGAGTCTTAAGATGATCACAAACAAGGTTACAGCTTTGAGGTTTGAGGTATACTGTAGCAGACTATTCACTATCACAGTCAGGTTTGAGTTGGTTCACTCGAGGAGTCTCTTGATTGTTGATTGCTTTTTCCACAACATAAAACATCAAACTCATCTTGGTTTGTAAAAAGAACGATACTATGAAGAAGATCTTTATTAATCCACATATGTAATGGTCACACAACACACAGCAGGAAGTGGTGGCCGCCAAACACACACACGCATGCAGGGAGGGTGGCCCGCGGAAATTTGGCCTCTGCATTTAACCCATCCTGGATCAGTGGGCGGCCATTTCGACAGCTGCCCGGGTAAAAGCAGACCCTTATGCCGTGACATTGTGTTTCAATGCCGTGACCCGGATTCGAACCGGGGTTGCTGCGGCCACAACGCAGAGTACTAACCACTATACGATCACGGCGAGCTACCAGGGCCACTATGGGGGTGTCTGTGGAAACACACAGGCCAACCGCCACAAATTATCTACTGTGAAAATTAAATGACAAAACGTCACTCTAGATATTTAGTTAGTTGAGTTTTTGTACATACATGCTATACTCTACTTTCTGTAGATAATGAGCAGACACTGCTCCTGGCTGTCTTTTCTCTTTGTCTATAATACTTCCCCCGTGGAAATTTGGCCTCTGCTTTTAACCCATCCTGGATCAGTGGGCAGCCATTTCGATGGCGCCCGGGTAAAAGCAGACCCTTATGCCGTGACATTGTGTTTCAATGCCGTGACCCGGATTCGAACCGGGGTTGCTGCGGCCACAACGCAGAGTACTAACCACTATACGATCACGGCGAGCTACCAGGGCCACTATGGGGGTTTCTGTGGAAACACACATAGGCCAACCAACACAAATTGTTAATTATTACTGTCAAAATTAAATGACAAAGCGTCACTACGCTAATATTTTAAATGAACAACTAAACAACATCAGCTAAGAATCAGAATGGACCCTGGTGGGTTGTTGCACCCAGCCAGGAAGGAGATATAATCACATCTCATGAATTCTCCACTCATCATGTTCTGCAATCCTCTATTAGAGAATAACAGGTAAGGATACACCTTACTAATGATACCACCGCACTGTTGTCAGGACTGAGGTGACCATCACATAGGACTACTTAGGTCATGGTGCTGCTTGTCAAACGGGCACAGCATTGGCTGAAGGACACCTGGTGGATCTCCACCCACACTGACCTAAATTTTGGGTTTTCATGAAGCTAAAACTGAGGTTAGAGCAATCATTTCATTTATTTCACAACACAGTATTACATTGCTATTTCTTTCTCACACACAGCCGGAACAAACACAAATATAATAATCAGGGTATGAATGAAACAACAATTAAATGTGAATACAATTCCTTTTTGAGCAGACATTGCTCCTGGCTGTCTTTTCTCTTTGTCTATAATACTTCCTCTTCTAGAATGCGTAACTGATCCATCTTCAGCAGTTCTGAGAGAATAGGGCAAAAATCAATGAATAGACAAGTAAGATGTAATGCACCACCTTAACCAAAGGGCACACACAGTCAGACAGACATACGTACCAGTGGCTCGTAACTGGCATTGTATGTTCTCAGCACTTGCTATTTCAGATGGAAGTCGCTCTGGGGTCTGGGGTGCAGGGGAGGGGGAGATACAGCTTAAAGGGGCGAAATGATACCAAACAACTTTTCACTTTTCTTGACGCATCTCTTCAGTGATTTACACAAACTTACAAATACAGAGAGTAGATTTTTATGCTGCTCTATGAGTTGATGGAGTTGGTTTTCAAACTTCATCCTGCATGAACAAAAAAATGGAGTCTTAAAATGATCACAAACAAGGTTGAGGTTTGAGGTATACTGTAGCAGACTATTCACTGTCACAGTCAGGTAGTATTTGTGTGGAACCTATAGTCTCAATAAGCTGCTGTGGTACACAACTGCGATAACAATAATATACTTTAGTTACCGCAGCTTTCTGCACTTCAACCTCAATTCCTGGATTTGGCATCTATACTGTTCTATCATCTCCTCACTGTGCTTGTTGAGTTGCAATTGTCTGCAAACAAGACACACATCAGTAAGGTGTGGTGTGTTGATGGTTATTTGAGAATGCTATGAACCAAGAAGTGAGCATAATGCCTATCTAACACAGTGCTGTGATGTGATTTATTAGAGCATAATAAAAAAAAAACCAATTTGAGATAGTTTACTGGGAAGCTATGCAATGGAACTAAGATTCTCCATCGGTGAATTGTCCAATCGTGTTGTGCTCTGAGCACGGCTACGTACTGCCATCTAGTGTTACACATCAGAAACACGGGGTACTGTTGACGAAAGTACACTTTTTACTTTTTTTTTGTGCAGTCTCACCTGGCTGAATCCTGCTCTGACTCTCTGCATTGGAACTGCAAAACCCTGCTTATCTCTTGAAGAGAGCAGGAGAAAAACTACAGGTCACTCATTTGTAGTTTAGCGTGTTTGGATTTGCAGTCTATAAAGACCCAGACAGCAAAATAAAACATTGAATATATGGGGGGAACAAGCATACACGCCATGCTGCATAGCAAAAGGCATGAAAAGCCATGTACCCTTTTTGTCTTTGTGGATGCTCTTTAGTTGGTCGGCTTCTGTTTGTACTGTAAATAAGTAAGCAAATTAACCCAATCTACAATAGTGGCTTTCATTTAAAAATCATAAGCTTTTAAAAACGTGCCTTACAATTTGCAAGGTCTCTCAGCAAAGCATGGTGAACTGACAGTGCTTCGTCGACGTCTCCCTCGAGAACACGCCTGTCTAGAGAGAACAGATAAGATAATTATTAGAGATTATATTTAACAGTGTTGAAATCAGAACGGTCCTGGTGGGTTGTTGCGCCCAGTCAGGATGGAGATATAATCATAAATCATCAGATCTCCGTTCATCATATTCTGTAATTCTCTTATAGAGAAGAACAGGTAAGGATGTACCTCACCAATGATACCGAGCCATTGTGGCCAGAGAGTACTAGAGTCTCCCGCAGTACTACCTCAGTCACGGTGCTACTTTTTCTTTGCAAATATTTCTGAAGGATTGTTTTCTTCTGTTTTAAAACAAATGCAATCTAACACATGCGGTGTGGCCGCGGAATGACTGCTATTGTTGTAGTTTAACGATGTTTAATATTGTTACCGCTGTTACCCAAAAGGCTTTGCGTTTCATTATCGTGCATAATCACGTACTGGGGGTTGGCCAACAACCCCCCCCCCGTGCAAATCCCCTCGAAATTATACAAGATGTCACAATGACACTGAATGTAGTCGAGCAAATGGCCGAAATCGGACGCTTCACGGTCTTTATTCGCCATAAAGTAATCGATAACGTGACATGTCATGTGTGGCACATGGTCATGCATTGTGGCGTTATACCGGTCTGACGTAACGTCATTTCCGTCTCCCTCTCCGCTCCACCAATGTAACCGGAAGTCCCGCCCTCTCTCTCTCTCTCTCTCACACAATTAAAAAGTTGAGTTGACGTTAATTGTCCAATAAATGTCCCCAGCACACAAAAAAGAAACACACAGTTAGAGTAGCATGTGGTTATGTGTATTCTTTTGTGAATTTGTGATACCTTGTTGGAGTTTTCTTAGCTTGACCATCAGCTGTTCAAATTTGGGTTGTTCCATAATACCGGCTTCTCTGCAAAACTGTGGGAAATGTCGATGTAATGGCAAATATCACCCAGAACAACGAATAAGGGGCTGTATATGAAAACAAGTCGAACTGAACTGAATATATGTAATGCTGTCGTGATAGTATTAACCACAGCTAGACAGCCATAATAAAAAATTTTGCTCGCTAGCTAAATTGGCGTTTATGCCAAATTGACAGCGATATAATTGAAATAATCTAATCACAATATACATTAGTTTCTGATATATATATATATTTACTACGTTTAACATGAATATAAAGGTGTGTTTACCAAATATATATGCTAGTTATCGCAGTGTACTTCGAAGTAACGAGCTTCAGTCCCGAGGTGTGAATTCTCACAACGGTCAGTAAAAAAAAGGTTACAAAATCCCGCTCATGCCACGTACGGCGTCACGTGGGGTCAGCGTCAGCGTCATGACGTCACCGACATGTTTGCTAGAGCTTTAAATGGAATGCATGATTACCAATATGAGCCATTATAGACGACATAATATAGTGGATCACGACAGAAGTCACATAAAATGTTGTTTCCGAATAAAGCTAAGAAGACCCAAAAGAGCATGTGATTTGTTTGTCTTTTAATGTAAAGCAAACAGCAGTGTGGAGGATTACAATTCTAATTCCAATGCAAATATACAGACCTACAATGCCCCAAACCTACTATACACGTCAAAGCATGAAGAAGTTGTATATACACACACACACACACTTAGAAACACAGGTTAAAAAATAAATATACAGGCCTCTCAGCAATACTGTGTCCCTTCCAAAATAATCAGAAATGTGCATCAGCACATGCAAATGTGATGAAAGGTTCATGCAACAGCTAGAAAAAAGCCCAGAAGTTATGAATTTTTAAAATACATCTTTATTATACCATTCATGTTAGAAATTAACAGAAATTATTCTGAATGATTAATTACCATTAGCCAGTCAATTTTGATAAATGTATACATTTTAAGTAGCGACATGCTGAACTCCCAGGTCCTCAAGGACCCAGCATTTGAAGAAATATAAACTCTTCAAATTTGGACAATTAATCCCCATGCTGTAGCAGTGACCATACTTCAAGCCACATGAATTGGCTTTTTCTGGGCCCCTCTAATCCAAGGACACAGGAAAATGATCAAAACCTGTTTATTGCAGACGTTGTGGTTGTTTGTGCAGGTGGGAAAGATGCTAGCATGCTAGCATTGAGAGTGTGTGCGTGTGTGGTGATGGCTGCTTTAACCTGTGGGCATTAATTAGCCAAAGCACCAATATTGTGCATTGGCCTCACCCAGCCCCAGACTTATCAGCTCGACTCGGGCTAAATGAGGCTACTTATACCAGCCACCAACCATACACACACTCCACACAAGCTTATGCTAATCTTGCAGAGACTTCTTCCTTCTATCAACATCGCAATAAATAGATTGAAGAGTTATTCCCACCTGTCCTTGGATTATATCAACCTTTCATATTAGGTTTTTGGATTGACGAGTGACCAATAGCTGCACTAGGCTGGTATAAATATCAATACTTCCAATATTTCACATTACTTATAAGGGAAACATACAGCACTCCATTTTACTTTACGATAAAACACTAAATAAGTTAGCAAGGAAGAGCAAACAAAAAATTCAAAATTATGTATCAAAAGAGACTCAACGAATAATAATATTCAAAGGAATAAGCTTTCAAGTGTCAAACCTCTCTGGAAGTACATGTATTGTGTGACTAAATTGGTGTGTGTGAAGACATCAAACATTAAACTTAATTCTTTAATGTCGTGAAGAGTTTGGTCTCTTCACTCGGTGAAGACAAGCTGCAAGCCGTCAAGCACCATCAGCCTCAAGACTCAATCCAGCAGAAAAAACCATGTTGGGAGAATATTGGCATCATATACAGTAACACAGTGGGACTATTTACAGCTACCTAACAAGCAGACTAGGAGAGGCAAAGGGGGGGGGGGGGGGGGGGTCAAGACAATCATAACACAGTTTCAATTGTGTTTTCAAATTGCCATGCATGTTACTTTACATTTGGAATGGGACTGAGTAATGGGACATATTTGTGAGGAGATATCTCTAGCAATAGCTTCTATCCAGTCAATGCCGGCCTGCATGGAATTCTGTTCAACCAGTGTCACGTGTATACAGGATAGAATATATATATATATATATATCCCTCGACTGTATTAGTAGAAGCAGGAGACAGCTAGTGGTAAAGTAAAGTAATCATCCAGGAACTAAAAGAAAAGCTAATAATGTGTAGTAATATGCTTTGACAGATGAATTTATAAGGCTCCGTTAGCCCAATATAACTTCAACGACGGAGGCTCACAGGAAGAGGAAAAGAAGGCCAGACAAAACATATTACAAACAGGTGTTAAAGAGATGTGGGGGGGGGCATTATAGCATCATTCACTGTTGCGGGAAACTTCACTTTCACACTTCCTGCGAACGACTTCCCCCTCGCGGGGCACCTCAATCACGGGAGCGTCCCACGATGGCCAGGATGTAGAGGAAGATGTTGATGATGTCTGTGTAAAGGTTGAGGGCCGCGAAAATGTACTCCTCGGGACTCAGGGCCAGCTTCTTGTTGCCCAGGAGCAGTTGGGTATCCACAGCCAAGAACTGCGGCGGGAGCAAGAATCACCGTTAGTGAAAGAAAAAATGTATATAAACGTGAGGGATAATAAATAATCAGAGGCATTAAATTACACCGCATTAAGATAAGATAAGATAGAACTTTATTAATTTCGAAGGAAATTCTTGTGCCAAAAACCCAATATAAAAACAATAGAATACATGTAAGAAGGACAATAAATCAAGGAAAATAGGTGTATTACAATGTTCCATTAAAACACATGGGTAAAGAGTTGTGGGCAAGGAGAGAGCCGTGGGGGGGGGACTGGGTAACGTGTAAAGAGCAGCAGCATCGAGGGGAGGGAGACAGAGACACTCACGCAGGTGAAGAGGAGAGCTCCCAGGGAGGCGTAGACGATGTCCAGGATCCGGTTGCGGATGAAGATGCAGAGGATGGAGAAGACGAGCAGAACGATCAGGCACACAAACAGCACGCCGCGGCAGGAGGTGAAGTCGTACTTGCTCTGTTGCCGGGGGGAATGGTGACAAGAGACACCAGACAAGAGGAGACAAACCGTAATGTCTTTAGTTCATGGGACTTCCATTGAGTTATGACATTTTAAATGGTTTCCAAGTTGCCCAACAAAAGCCAACACATGACCCACCTGTTCAGAGCTCTGAAGCCTAGCACTAAATTGCATGTTTGTACGTCTTGGCATTATTAATAGCACTTTGCATTGTTTAGCATATTGCACGTTCTTAGATGTTGGTAATGCACTCAGAATGGCACATCTGCTCTTATCCCAGCTATTATGCAGGCAACCAAGCAATTATGAAACTCATTCTATTAGCCTTGCAATTAGGAATGCTTGAAACCTGCTCTATTCTTTATGTACTACAGCGATATATTGCTCTCTCTTTCAACAAATGTACTCTATGTAAGTCGATTTGGATAAAAGCCCCTGCCAAATGCCAAAATGTAAATGTAACATGCTGCAGAGTAACTTTGATGAAGCAAAAGATATGACAAAAAAGAAAATTTCTCTGTAGGGGTCTTTCCATAATGAGTGAGTGAGTGAGTGATTGATTTGGAGTCACATCAGCTAGAAATTAACTATATACATGCTTAACAACCTCTGATCCAAGTCACTCAAGTTTTGTGTCATTAAAACCACAGGCAACCTTCGACATACATTCACCTGATAAACATACGATACAACTACATCAACAACTACAACAGCAGCAGTATGAAAACACAAAAACCCCAGAGACCAGATCCTTGGCGTTGTCATGCACGTGATCTTTCCATGGCTGCATGTCGTCTACTGACCTGCAGCGAGAAGACCACCACGGTGAAGCAGACCACAGCGGTGATGCCCACGGCCATGATGACAGTGTCCGTGTTGTAGAAGCTGGCGATCATGCCCACCATGTACGACAGGCTGAGGGTCAAGATGGACTGGAAACCAGATGGAGATCGAGACGTCACCGACCGCAAAACCCTTCTTCTACAGTTATTTATTCTACACTGACGCACATTTGAGGTATAAAGCAATAAGATACTATTGTGGGGGGCAACAAGGCATGGCAACAATCTCCGAATCCTAGCATTAACTTGCATGTTTGTACATCTTGGATAAATAAATAAATAATAATTGTACTAAATAAAAGTACTTTGCATTGTATGTTCTTAGATGTTGGTAATGCATTCAGAATGGCACTTCTGCTCTTATCCCGGCTATTATGCCGATAACCTAGCAATTATGAAACTATTCGTTCTATTCTTATCTTTATGCACCAAAGCGAAATAATGCTGTCCCTTTAAAAAAAATGTACTTGTCAGTCGCTTTAGATAAAAGCGTCTGCCAAATGCCCTCAATGTAAATGTAACAAAGCCAGATGTATGCAGGTTTCCGCAGAAGCCATCAGGGGACCGTACCAGCGCCACCAGGTTCCAGGGGTGCTTGCGGCGGAAGTCCCCGCAGCAGCTGAGCACGATGAGGGAGACGACGAAGACGGCGTACGACACGTAGTACGTCCACGGGTTCTGGCGCACAAACCGCTTGGCGTCCTCGGCGAAGGTGAAGATGGCCACGAAGGAGAAGGTGATCATCAGCTGCACCGTGAGGACCAAGAAGACCTGGCAGAGAGACACGAGACGGGTGGGGTGAAAAACGACAAACAATCACGCTCATCTTGTTCCTGCCACGGTCTTCATGACTACCCTACACAGACACTCCTACGTATACTATGTACAATTACCTGAGGTCACTAGTTAGGCATTACTTATATTATCCATATTCTTATAGTTTCCGCTGTACACCATGTGTACATATGGGTTTTGTATTGTAGTTTTTTTCCTCTGTGTTTTTTCTTCTGTGTTAGCACCTTGGTCCGCGAGAAACATTTTGTTCTTGTATACTGTGCATATGAATGAATGACAATAAGCAACTTGAACTTGAACTCATCACCTTCATTCATTGCATGTGCATGTTAATAGTGATTTTACGAAAGGCAGCATGTAAGTAACATCACTTCAACAGGGGGACATTTGAGGTAATTGGCCAGAGCTGCACACAGTATAGTACAACGAGTTCGGTGCTTGTTCCAACTTCATTTCCATTACCTTGCGGATGAAGGCCTGACGGATGGTCTTGTCCTCAAAGCCAGAGTTGGTGAAGTCTTCGTTGTCATAGTAAGACGGGGGCACGTCCCCGTAAACCGGGACTCCCATCGGTCCTGGAGGGCAAAAAAGCGAACCCAACAGCATTTTCAAAAAGGGACAAAACAGAGATTACTTGTATTTCACATTCATCGTTGGTACTTTTTTAAGAGTACTTTTACTTTTACTCTTACATTACAAGATAACTGCCATTAAAAAGTAACAGCATTGCCTATACTGAGAAAAGTAACATGTGAGAGTACTTTTGCGTGACCAAAAATCAAAAAAACCCCTTTGTGGTTCCTTGTGCATGTTGGTTAGGCCTACACTGTCCTGAGGAAGTGTAGCCTGCGGTAAGTCTACCTTTGAATGCATTGAATCTACAGCCACTGAAAACCACAAACAACACGTTACCACCTTCGTAAATAACACCACCACACCCTGTAGGCCTACAGGTTACATAAAACAGGCAAAGTCTACTGTGGGCCTGCTTTGCTTACCGAGCCGTTTCGTAATGGTCAACCCACTGAAATAACAAATCCTGTATGCAAAGGGGCAGTTTATACCCGCTTGTTGAGTGGTGTAGAGTTTGCGGGATACAAGGATTTTAATGCTATAGCCATTGGGGACATTTTGAGAGGGGGTGGTTTAATTAGGCTATTCTTTAGGGTAAAGCACTTTGTAATTCGCCTATTGTGTAGAAACATTGACACAACTATAGCTCTATAGAGAGGACTGCATCTGCCCCAGGGCTTCACTCACTGTGCTGCGATAAATTTCACTTTTTTGTTTTTATGTCGGGGTGTTCCTGGCCGGCGGTCATTGTTGTAAAACTCCACCTGCCCGGGCCAGCCACTATACGTTGGTGACTTAACAAGCTTACTTCTGCAAAAATGACGACAAAACAAGTTTTGCTATTGCCTATGGTTTTCTTAGAGTACCTGTTAACTCCAGTACACATTGGCACACACATTGGTACACATCCTTAACAGAAACAGTGCGAAAGTGACAGGGATTTTAACAGTAACGAACTTTCCAAAGCCTTATTTTGTGAGTTATTGTGGAGAAGACGGCAGTAATCCAAAATGGAATGATCCCATATATATATATATTACAACTCAACTAAGGGTTGACAAGAAAACCTATGGAAGTCTGCGTCTGGAGTCTACTCACCATCGGCCGAGTGGGTGAAAGGCTGTTGCGGCCCGTTCTGGTAAGGCTGGGAGGGTCCCTCCGTGTAGGGAACCTGGGGATCTGGAACAAAACCAGGGCCGGCCTGCGGGTAACCCTGTTGCCCGTAGCCTGCCTGGGGGTAGCCCTGTTGCCCGTAGCCCGCCTGTGGGTAGCCCGGCTGTCCCTGGCCTGCCTGCGGGTAGCCGGGCTGCCCGTAGCCTGCCTGTGGGTAGCCAGGCTGGCCGACGGCGGGAGGGTAGGGCCCGGCGGCTACCTGGTTGTAAGTGGGAGGGGGCACGCCAAAGCCGGGCTGCGGGGGCCCGTAGACGTCAGTGTGGAGTGGGTTGCTCTCCCCCATGATGGGGTAGCCACTCTTATCCTGGGACATTGTGCGGTGCTGCTCTTCCTGGGCTCCGGCGGGTGATCTGCCAACCAGGAGGTCAAAGGGCAGAGAAGGGATTATTTAGCTTTTTATTCTTCATAACATTAACAACAACAACAACCACCACCACCGTGAGAGGATGGATGAACAGCTGCGGTTTGGCTCTCTTGACTAACATACATTTCTACATTTTAATAAACAAGCCATTTATTTGTTTCTGAATAAGACAACTATATAACCATCTATTATTACTAAGAAACATATTTATATATATATTAATAAATAAGCCAACAGATCTCTACTTCCTCAAATAGGATATAGCAATAAAAAAAGATGACCTTCCAATTAGCTAAGCTAATATTTACACAGATAAAATAAAAAGTATCCATTATGCGCAAATGGATTTCCTTTGCTCTTAATCGAACCCGATCCTTGAATGGAAACAGGGAGCCATTATACAAAAGAATTAAGACAACGTTGGCATACGTTTTACCCCCAAACAGGCCCTACTGAGGGGTTTGCATCTCTTCTTCTGCTTATAGAAATTGTAATCTTTTAAGACAAGAACAAATGACCCAAGACGGCAGCATCACCAGTATCCAGACAGAGAATGTATTTTTTTTCTTCTCTCCTTCGAGCAGCTACCAGTGCTGCTGACAGGTTGCCATGGACGCAGATGGTGCTTAGGTAACCGAATGCATTATTGATTTGCCTCATTCGTCTTGTAGGCTATAGTCATCATGAGATCACTTGGCTGCTAGCGGCCTACTGGGCCTCTGTTACTTATGAAGACTCGCACAAAACGCTCACTTCTGCACTGCCAACAGGTCTCTCAGCAAATTTGCAGAGACCTGTTGGCACATGAAAAAGGCAAATTCATAGTGATGTGATGGCTATTCTTCTGGTGTTATTAAAAGGGGTGGCCTATATCTGCACAAATTCTACAAGTCACTCTTAAGTTTTCTATTTGGATTATACAGTTTCCAATTGTATTATTATCTGGGAAAATGGCAGAGAACACACAGCCACATTTGAGGCTTCAAAGTGCTTCAGAAATGGGTCACGTCACAGATGCAAAATTCACATTTTTTTTAATACAGTTAGCGGGTGGTTGAGTAGAGGACGAGAGCAGAATCACTCGGATAATCACTGAAACTACAGTGAAGAGCTGCCGTAAGCGGAATCACTGCTAGGCCTCGCGGTGGTTTGGCCGGTGCTGTGAAAGTACAGCACAGTGAGTAAATCAATACATCTGCATGGATAGGTGCTCGGTGACTCCGTCGACAACACAACACGCTGAAGTCCTCCATCAGAACACCGCAGAGAGAGTAGCCATAAAGGAGCGATCATGATCACCACAGAAACAGCACATCTACCACCACTCGCAAGCTCTGCTTCAGTAGGTCAGACTGAATGAAAGTGTAATGACGATTATGTAACAATGCTCCAAATCTGCACTGGTCGAGCAGGTCCAATATGTATCCCTAGTACCTCATCTCCCATGGACATCACCATGAGAAAACCACGATTGTAGCGAGTGCAGCGATTGTAGTCCGACGAGTCAGCAGCATACACTGACATACACTTTATTCTGACATGTATCTCAATATCAGAATAATCATCTTGGAAGCCAAACCCCTCCCTGCCATCCCGGCAAGGATCACCGCGGACGAATTCTGCACAAGCAGTCCAGCAACGATTTTGCGCTTTGTCCAGTGCATGCATTTGTCCATCAATGGATCGGCCATGGATTTCCTTCTTCACAGTTTGAGATGTGGGAAATGCGCAAAATGTAAAAAGTGGGTCTTCCCGGCAAAGTAGCCTCGCTGCCTTGTAGCCACGACCGATGCATCGTCTCTTGTCACCTGTGTCTGGGTCAAAATGTTGCACTTGAAGCACACCGCAAAGTCTACAGCCAGGAGCCAACAGACAAACATGTGTCCTAATATAACTACTATCTAATCGAGAATATGTCGTTTGTGCGTTTCCTCTTGACAAAGCCATTTGGTGAACAGCCACTCGGAGTGATTTGGAGCAAGTTTTTCTGTTTTTTTGTCCTCATGTCCTCACTTTGTAGAATGTTTGGGCAGTGTAATAGATGTTAGTTTGCACAAGGGACACTTTTCACGGTGAAAATGTGATCTTTAACCACATATTTGGATAGATACACAGCTAAACAGTTGACACGATAAAATCTGCCTTGATTTTGATCAAGTCAGTTTTGCATGCCTCTGATCTAATCTATAAGTGGTTGTCTCACAGTTACACACAAATAGAAACGCAGCCATCCCAATGATTAGGCCTACATTCAGGAAAATGTCTGAGTTCAAATTGCATGCTGCATCATGGAAATTCCCCTGTGAGAGTAACACTTCCCGTTATAGTGAAGCAGCATAGTTGATTTAATGCAGTTGATCACACACACACACACACACACACACACACACACACACACACACACACACACACACACACACACACACACACACACACACACACACACACACACACACACACACACACACACACACACACACACACACACACACACACACACACACACACTTCTTCGTTCAAGTCATAGTAGTAAGTAAAAAAAAAAAATAAAAAAAAAGGCACATTAGAAGCGATCACACAGATAAGTCAAAATGTTCCACCGCCACATGTGCCAGTCGGCCACGGAGACGTAGCTATTGACTTAATCATGTGACTTTTGAAGCCATGTGAGCAGCCGAAAGAATTTTCACTCATGACCGGTTTTGTAATGGCAGCAAGGTCCGAAGACTGGGAGATAACGCAATGTCGTCACACAGCCCAACGTCACCCAAACAGAGAGAGAATAGAGTGATGACAAGCCAGTATAGGGTCTTGTTTCTGCATTCGTTTACTATGCATGTGTGACCTAATTGTATACACTAGGGCAGGAGAACCTTCTATTTGGACAAATGAAAACCGCTTTCTTTGCCTCTGAATCCAATAACCACCTAGCATGTGGAAACTATATTGCACGCTCGATTCAGCGAAGGGAACATAGACACATCCGTAGTAGACACACATCTTGTTTCCGGAGACTGATAAAACGTGCACTCCTTTTGAGACAGGAAGCAGAGAGGAAAAAAAAGTTGGTCCCCGTTCTTACTGGAATTAGGTTAAAAGGGAGGGGATTCAGTAGGCTAGCACCGGGCACCACACTACACAATTAGGCCAGCACAATACCGCTCTAAGCAAATGTCCAACACACAGCAATCTGTGACTGACGACCAACATAGGGATGTAAAGCAGGACAGAAATGTAAACAGCTCAACAAAACAATGGGGCTCTAGATGGATGCTTCCGTAAATACGTGGAAATGAGATTCAAACATGTTCGAGTGTGCAATTGTTATCGCAAACAATGGCTTGATTACTAAATAATGCTCTAGATAATAGGTCCCCAATGCTCCAGGAAGTCTCTGTCTATTGAAGCCAATATGGCTTCAATAATCAACATGAAGTTAGCCGGGGTTTAGCTATCCCCAATGTCTAAATATTAGATACCGCCCTAGAACTGTAACCTATATCTCCTTATGTGGCTTGGGAAAGCAATTACAGGGAAAGAGGAATAGAAACCAAATGGCCAGCATGTGTGGTCGATTATAGATCTGTATCCATCTGCTCACGAGATGTGAAGAGCCAGACGCCAGCTCCTGTTAATCCTTTGCCAACACATGTGAACAATGCCGCGACTGTAGACTGTAGTCAAAAGGTCAAGGGTGATGATTGTCATGCTGTATTGTTGTCATTTGTTATTTAGACAGGTGACAAATACACACAAAAAACGAGAAAATCCTTATATAGTAGGACTGAATGATATGGTTCATTATTTTGAGAGATATTGCGATTCCAATATGATTTCACTATTAGTGGGAATGATCAGTGTAAAAAAAGTCCAGCTCCTGCGATTACTGACTATTTACTATTTTGATTAATTGTTCATCCCCATTACATAGGATTTTCAACATTTCAGACATTTTATACGTCGTATTATGTTATTGCACGGGAACCAGAACTCTTGGTTTGGTTGGCTGTTGGCTTCAAACTAAGGTGGCATACCTTGCGTTTATGACAAAGCACAAACCTATTCAGACTCTGCGACAACTGCACACACGCTGGTTCAAATGTGAAAGGTCAGAGTCCAGGTCAGCAGCCAATGTCACACCGACGAGACATACCCGTCTCAGCCCAGGCAGACCAGGCCACCACGGCGCACGGAAAAACACTTGCAAGGTAGCTGGGATCGTTTTACCACGACTCTCAAAGTACAAGGATGAGACAAGGATGATGCTCAGTTGCTAAGCGGAAGACCTTTGCCCACATTAGTTTCAGTTTGTTGACAGTGGAGACATCCATTCCAGAGAGATCTTCTTCTAATCCATTCGTGAAGAATCTATGTCTGCATTACACGCAAGGTGTCACACTGGTGTGGTGTGACTCTGTTGGACAGATGAATGCTTTGTTAGATCAAACATGTGTTTGGACTTCCGTGTTTAGTGACAAGCGACATTCCTGTGTGTTACACAACAAACACAATGTTGTGGGCGGTTCATAAAGCAACACTCATGCATGGTAGTCTTTCCCAAAGATTAGTTATTTGATTAATTCAATTCAATCGATTCACTGAAGTCATGCTTTCGGTGTCCACCTAAACTGAGTCAAAACACAAGTCATAACCAACTACTTTATGTGAAATTGGCAACTACTGTCGGCCATTTTTAAAAAGGTAAGGGTAACGCTACTGTCATTGTCAACACGTTTCCTGACACACACAGAAACACACACACACACAGAAACACACACACAGGGCCTCGTAATAAACTGTTGCCTACGCGTCGTTAGTACCAGCTTTAGTACACCTGCCTCTAGGCCTCTGCGGTGAGAAAGGTCGCCACTGGCCGACTACAAAACACACACCAAGAGAAAGAGAAAGAACAGACACACAAACACACATCAAGTCGGCGAAAGGGAAAGGGGGTCTTGCGGGGGACTGATATGGAGGACCCACCACCACCACCACCCCTCCATGTTGTACCGAGCGACGCGAGCTTGTCGTTGCCGTCTGTTCACTCGATGATGATGATGGTGTTGTTGTGGTTGTTGTTGTTTTTTTTAGAAGAACAAAGACACGTATGCGCAATTGACTGCGACTATAACACCGCGTACTGTAGCGCACTCCTATACGCGTGTGTGCGTCGACGCGTACATTCCAGTATGTCACGCGTGTAGCGGCGTTGTAATGTAGGCTACGTCGCTAAATTGCCGTTGACGTCGCTAAATTACCGTTGGATTCGCTAACCCCGACGCCGGAGTGTCGGTTTTAGAACCAGCGCGGTCGTTTGCCCCCCACCCCCGCTACCCCGCCGCCACCGCCGCAAAAAAATCAATCAATCAATTTCTCACAAACCACAGGCCGCTTACCGTTTTTTTCGTCCGTAGCTCGTCGGCCGTGTCTGCTAATTTAATTAAAAATACATGTATGTCCCGAATGAAGGAGCAGCACGAAACAAAATGACAGTGAGAGTGATAGAGAGATATAAGGGGGCTGCGGGTTGGACGAGTGGGCGGGGAGCTGCGCTGTGACCGATGACGTCACCGCCGTCACCACCGCCGCCGCCGCCGCTGCACGGGGTCACGTGTCGTGTGGGAATCTCCGAAGCGTTTAAAGAGCCGTCGGACACAATGACGCAGCTATTTATTTTATTTTATTTTATTTTATTTTGTAATATACATTTTTCATTCGTTTCATTCGACTGCAAAACATTTAAAAAAATCACACAAAAAAACAACAACAACAAACGTGCCACACGGATCTTTAAAGAGCTCATTTATTTGTCAGTATAAATATCAATACAAAAGCAACAAAAGAACAACACAAAATGTGTGTACACATGTTGACCCATAGGCAATGGGATTGCATTATGGGACAGTATTTACATAGAATTCGTTTGCTTGATTGGTTGGTCAGTCCTTTATGTGGAACATCTTGTCCTACAAAAATGGTCTTTTCATCAACATTTTGGAATAATATACATTTAGGAAGAAACAAAATATAAAGTATATTCTACCATAGAAAATGTGCGTGTGAATGTATTTTTGGGAATATAGATTGTTGGTCGCTGGTTTGTATATTTTCTAAAACAATATTATTTACAAAGTGTTCCAAATGGACATTTCACAAATACACAAGACACAAGGCCACAAAAAGAGGAAGCATACCTCTGACCGTAAAATGTACGTAAACTACAGGTCACCAGGCTATTGCACAGAAATATTCCCAGTTACCGAGCGTTGAAATATCTTTTTTTTAATGTACCGGTACTTATTACATAGATTGAGTTGCTTGTGTAAAGGCATGAAACGTTGCATAAGAGTCCCACCCCTAAATGGGTTCTGGGTAGTTCTGGGTATGGTTCTGGGTATGGTTCTGGGTAGTTCTGGGTAGTTATGGGTATGGTTCTGGGTATGGTTCTGGGTAGTTCTGGGATCTTTGGGCTAGTGGTTCTTTTGGTCAAGGACGGCTCCGTAGCAGGTTGTCCAGCTGGGTCTTGCTGATGGTGCCGTACGCCTGGGAGTAGCTGCCCAGCTTGGCCCGCGGGTCACCTGCGGCCGACACGTTGGAGGTGTTCTGGAAGACCTTCTTGCTGAAGCGCGGAGCGGGCCGGGCCTCACGCACCTGGCTGGCCTGCGACCGCTGGTTCTGGAGGGAAAAGTGTTCCAACAAAAGAATACTTTGAAGAAGAAGAATCAGAAACAGAAACAGCTTTATTGCCTTCCTTGCAAACAAGGAATGTGCTTTTGTGGAATTGGTGCATAACAAGAACAACAAGAACAACAAGAACAAGAACAAGTGTATTTCGATATCGAACACCAAACTAAAAAAGAATGAATGTTATTTTGTCTTTTGTAGTATTTGAATGGTATTAAATTAACTACATTCATTAATTCACTCATTAAAGATGATAGCCATGGCCTATAATAGCACACTTGAAAACACAGAAGTGGCACACGGGTGATATTGTAAATGATTGTCGGTTTTACAGGGGACTCTACAGTTTCAGAGAGGTTCTACTGACAGCGGGGTTCTACTGACCAGCCGCGCCGTGGTGACACACAACCCAGAGGAGGCGGCCGGCGGCTCGTCCCGGCGGACCAGCGGGTTGTTGTGGACCTGGGTCAGCGCCAGGGAGAAGGAATGGCTGTGGGCCCCCGGCGCCGTCCAACCGCGATGGAGGTTCTGCTCGGCCCACTGTCGCGCGACGAGAGGACCCGGTAAACGAGGGTAAACGAGAAATCCAATTATAAGATAAGATAAGATCGAACTTTATTAACCCCGAAGGAAATTCTTGTGTCAGAGGTCGCTCAAAAATAACAACAACGTAAGAATAAAAACAGTAGAATAATAAATGTACAGTGTATACACCCAATAGAATAACAATACAAGTAATAGAAATATATTTCGTAAAGAAAACTAGTATTGCACATGATATTGAGAATACTGCACGATATTGCATGATGTTGAGATGAAGTGAGTAATGCACTACAGTTGTACTACAATCTACTTACAGTTGTGCCATTGGGGCCCTCTGTGGATGGAATTGCAACATGGTCAGCGCTGGGCTGATGCAACGGTCTCCTGCTGGTTGCAAAGGCGTAGCCGCGGTGGTAGTGCGGAGGGCCAACTGGACTCCTCACAAACCCATCTGAACCAGGAGCGATCGATCAGACAGATCAATGATCAATCAAGATTAGATCATTGATCATATATTTCACGGGGGAGGGTGGCGGGGGGGGGGGTAAGTACTGAGTAAATGCAGGATGGTTGGCACGCATCATAAATGTCCTATGTATGCTTATTCAAGATTCAAGATTCAAGATGTTTATTTGTCGCACACACATACAGGATGTGCAGCGAAATGAAAAAGTGGTGATGCCCAGCGGAATGTGCAAAAGGACAATACAATACAAATAACACAAATTGGAGGATCGGAATCAGAATATCCACAATATTTACAGTGTTTACAGCAAAAAGAAATGGGAATGAGAAATAGAAACAAATCTAAACAAGCAGGCATAACAGCAAGGCATGGAAACAAATAGCCGTGTTTGGATTCATACATACTAGGCGCATGTGTGATGGGGTTGTACGTTAGCTTCCTGGTCTCCTGGGCAGACATGGGACTCATCTGCTGCTCGGCTGTCTGTTGGACGGTTACGTACGCCACTGGCCCGCTTTTGGGGACGGAGGATTCTGCCGGCGCGCCGCTGGCAATGTCGGCGTTTGCGTTTTGTCGTGTTTTTCCCTCTGGGTCATGGCCATCTACATCTCCATCTCCGTTGACGGTGACCGGCTCCCGCTCTCCTTTCTCCTCACCCGCCGCTGGGTTCTTCTCAGTGGGCTTGTCTTTTTCTTTACCCCCCGTGCCCTCGCCTGCCGTGTCTGAGCTGGTCGTCTCTCTCTGCTTCGGCGGGGTCGCTTTGGGAATCCAGCGAGTGGTCCTTTTCTCCAAAATCATCTTTCATTGCAAAGCAAAAGAGTAACATCTTAAAAAGGGGGGGGTTGAGGCAGCTGGGTGGCTCAACCTGCCAATGTGCTGCCTAAACACGCTGTGTGGGGTCCCAGGTTCGAATCCAACCTGCGGTACTACAATACATGTCTTTCCCTCTCTCTCTTTCAACCTTTCCCATCCATATAGGCATACAAATATATCCTAACAAAAATGATTTCTTCAACAGTGGCGTTTGCAAAATAAACATGGCAACGACTTCGGACACATCACCGAGTTTAACCTCTTCTCTACTTGCATGTGTCCTACTGTGTTAACATCACCCCTCCGTGCAATGCCTCACGAGTCACGAGCATCTGCACGGCGGTCAGTACCTCGTACAGCTTGTTGCGGTACTGAACCACGGACAGCTGCGTGTCGTCGTCCACGGGCAGCACCACGTTATAACCGAGTGCCGGCTCCTTGGCGGGGTTGTGGAACCTTCCAGGAAGGACGAAAATAACATTGGAATGTTATTTTCGCTGGAGAGCATGGATGATAAGAGTACAGCGGAGAAGAGAATCCCTAGGCAAGTTATTCTGGGCTTCAATCTCAACGTTATGCTTAAGCATAGTTACTGAGGACACACTGTCTGCCCACATAACAACCCGCATACAGAAACCCACAAACCAAGACGGGGGATACAATCTCCTTCGGCGAGCTCCTCATATTACCTGGCTACATACGGGTGGTCGAGGGCCTGCTCGGCAGTCAGTCTCTTGTCCGGGTTGAACACCAGCAGGCGTTTGAGGAGATCCAGGGCATCGGCGGGCACCGAGGACTGGAGAAGGTCTTCCAGAGGCACTTGGGGTCTGGAGGAGCCGAGGAGAAAGATGCCAGTGAAGGGACACACTTTAGGGATCAGAAGACGGACATGGCTAAATGCACCATAATGCTATAATGAAATGTTTGATGATTCGTGAGTTCGTACTTTAGCAGCATTCTCTGGATGACACTGGCACCATACTCAGACCTGATGGATTGAACGTCTGAAAGGGAAATGTCATCGTGTCAGTTCACAGAGAAACCAGTTCAACGACTACTCATAATAATAATAATAATCGAAATAATGTGTGGATAATTAGCAGCAGCAGTAGCAGCAGCAGCAGCGTGTTTTACCCTCTGGGCTCGGGTGAGCGATGGCACTGAGGATCTTCTCCACCTGGTTGATGGTGGACGTGCCGGGGAACAGAGCCTTCCCCAGCAGCATCTCCCCCAGGATGCAGCCGATGCTCCACATGTCGATCCCCTTGGTGTACCTGGGACAGCAACACAGCCACACACACAGTCACACCTGTGCCCCTTCCCCAGTGAAAAGCTAGCACACTTTAGTTTCAGTGTCTGCATTCAAAAAGGCCCGAGGACTATAAAAAGGCCTTCTTTTAAGGGCAGGATAGCATAGTGCTAGTGTAGTAGTGTGTCTCACTCCCAGACCCAAAAGGTACTGGGTTCAATCCCCAATGCCCACAGTATACGCATAGGCTTCCTAGAGCATGATGCTGAATGGGCTGCTCCTGAATGACACAAATACAACTAGAATTGCAATTTAAGTCGCTTTGGGCAAAAGTGTCTGCAGAATGACGAAATGATCAATATGTATTACTGCTGCTGCAGGTGTATAATATGCTACTGTTGAGCAAAGGCAGGGGGAAGCCCAGCCAAATGTAGATATACAGTAGATTCAAAGAGGATATCGGGATGGGTTTTTTCCGCACCTGGTGGAGCCTAGCAAGATCTCTGGAGCTCGGTACCAGCGCGTGGCCACGTACTCCGTCAACGTGGGGTTCCCAGCATCCTCCTGGACCTGGCACAGCGACCGGGCCAGGCCAAAGTCACACAGCTTCACAGAGCAGTCGGTGTCCAGCAAAATGTTTGAAGGCTGCGTGGAACACAGGGGGACATAAAAGGGGGCAATACTTTAGCTTATGCTGCTCATCCATGAAAGTGAATCAGGAGGGTTATGAATCGGCGGTATGCACCTTGTGGTTTGAAATAGAGACAAAGAAATGCAGAAGTAACAAGGTTCCAAAAAAAAGTCATGACACAAGAATAAATAGACAAGCGTACACAAAAAGAATGAATGAGAGTTTTCCTCGAGCCAAGTCAGCAGTGCTGCCATCGGCTGAATTCCAGTACTGCAGAGCTTTAATGTTAATGAAACTTTAGCTCTTTGGAGGCTCCATCTGCCGATCCCAATGTGAGCGATTTACACACGTTAGACAGAGCTGGATAATATAACTACATTATGTTCTTACTTTGAAATGATGTGAAATACGTACATGAGCGAAACACACACATATCGAAGCATGAGTTCATGTTGACATAAAGTATATACGTGTGTTATTACCACGCAACGATGCAAAATCCTTTTATTACCCCCTCATGCATTATTCAGTCATACAGGTAATCTTAGCGGCGAACCTTCTGGTCCCTGTGGATGACGTTCCCTGAGTGCAGGTATTTGGTGGCTTTGAGGAGCTGATACAAAACGTAGCGCTTGTGGACGTCCTTCAGCAGGCTGCCTTTTTTTATCACCGCATGTAGATCCGTGTCTAGGTGGAAAGGGGAAGGAAATAGACAAGACATTTTTTTGTTCATGGTCAAAGAGGAGTTTCCCCTTTGTGGACAATCAAAACACAATAATGGTCAATACATCGATCTGGTAAATGTTTCCATTGCCTATAGTCAGTAAAGCACTGTAATGAAAAAAACACTTTAACACAGAACTGCTTTCTGAACAATCTGGCATTTGGTTTGAGTTGTTGCATGACCAAAGGTCATCCCTGGACAGATGGATGCCCAGTTCATGCAAATAATTTGCCAAAAGTCTTCTGAGGCCTGAATGCAAGAGCAGAGCAGAGAAATGGGGCTGAAATCCACCCTGGTGGTGGTGGTGGTGGTGCTGGTCATGCAGCTGCCCCACCGTGGTGCATTCCATTGCAGGCGCAGGGAGAGAAAGGTCAAAATCCTGTGAGTCAGCATTTGGCACCGCAGATAGCCGGAAAAGGCCTCATCCCGGACCCGCACAGTAGCCCATGTGAATCGCCAATCTCTAATCCTCCTTTATGGGTATCAGCGGTTATGTGGACATTTGGTTGTTGTTGTTATTGTTGTTGCTGTGATAGCTAATGATATGTGTACTTTTACGCTTTGTACAGAGAAAGAAGACATGATTTGGAATGTGACAATTAACTCTGTGTCAACAAATAGCCGCCTGGCATATTACAAACACAAAAGGCACCAATTAATTAATTTATTCATTCATTTATAGACTCTTCTGGCCGTCATGCAAAACCCAAAATACCAATATTCAACACAAACATACCCATGTGTTCGAAGATCAGGTAGATGTCTTTGTCGTTTTGTGCTCGGATGACGTTGATGAGTTTGATGATGTTTGGGTGATCTCCAAACTCCTGCAAAGCACATATGGTGGCTTAGTGCTTGCACACGCACATGCATGCACACACACACACACACACACACACACACACACACGCACACACACACACACATACGCACGCACACACACACAGTTCATTTGACCCATATCTAGGTGGGGTATGAAGGTTAGGTAGATAAAGGGGAATGTTGTGGGATTAGTTGTGCAACGATTGTATGTTGTTGGGTTGTGTTGTAAAACCGGTCGCAGTGACATGGATGTACAGTATTTGGATACTGAACCTTCGGAACAAGGAAGTGTGTGTGTGTGTGTGTGTGTGTGTGTGTGTGTGTGTGTAAGCTAGACAGAGACAGCGTGGGCGGGAGGGTGGGGGGGTTACAAAAGGACACTGACCAGTGTTTGACTTTCGAGAGGACTGAGTTCAATGTCTCAAAAAAAATGTCTCATCCAGTCATTCACGATTCATTCTCTTTAATGTGCTTACCTGGAGGAACATGATTTCTCTGAACGTACGCTGCAAAAAAAGCATAATATATATCCTTAACGACATAAGTGATCACATAATTACACACTATTACACTTTATCTTTAGCTTAATGTCTCTATCTTAACGGAGTAATAGTTATGTTGCTTCAATACAGAGACGGTGCACAGCCATTGTGTGTAGAGACGGTAAGATTGCTCTAGACCACATTCACAGGCTTGTCAACGTCATTTGGTTTGCTTCATATCTTGAACACACTAGTGCAAGGACAGAACCACGGTGACCAAAAATACACCAGGGTAAACCCCCCCCCCCGCCACACAGCCAAGGCGGAGATAGGACAACAAGCCTTCAGCCACCACAGTTCACAGTTCCACACACCAACAACGTCACTGAGGAACGAATGGAGGCGGACCGGTTGGCCAAAGCTTCCAGGTTCACTTCCCTTCACTTTACCAACAATCACCAAAAACCAAACAGTAGAACATTGGCCCAGAGTGATTCAGCGCTTTGCAGCAGGAAACAACAACAACAAACAAACACCAATGGGTTTGGTGGCACACTGACCCGGTGCTGTGTGTGTGTGTGTGTGTGTGTGTGTGTGTGTGTGTGTGTGTGTGTGTGTGTGTGTGTGTGTGTGTGTGTGTGTGTGTGTGTGTGTGTGTTGTTTGGGGTGGCGACATGCCAGCTACATCTAAAACACACACACACACACACACACACACACACACACACACACACACACACACACACACACACACACACACACACACACACACACACTTTAAGTCTGATCACATTGCACATTACACAACACGCCGGTTCGCACCTGGGCATCCGTTCTGTTCCTGAAGGCATCGAAGATCTTCTTCACGGCGACTACCTCCCCACTCTGCCTGTCCACAGCCTTCCACACGATGCCGTAGGCCTGCAAGCAGAGAGTGAACGGGCATGACAATGCCAATTTAAAAAGGTGGGTTTTTAGGGAGGATTTGAAGGTGGAGAGAGAATGAATGTTGCGGATATCTTGTGGGAGAGAGTTCCAGAGACGGGGGGCAGAGTGACTGTCAATGTTAAGGGAAAAATTATTAGTTTTGGCCAGAGTGGTCTTGGAACCAAGGAGAAGAACCTCGGTTTTAACACTGTTAAGTTTGAGAAGGTTGGATGAGAACCAGGGTTTGATTTCCAGTAAGTCAGAAAGGGAAGTGGGGGGGAGAGTGGAAGTGGGTTTGGTGGAAAGATAACGAACTGGATACCGTATTTTCTGAAGATATGACCGAGAGGTAGGAGGTAGATGATGAATAACAAGGGACCCAAGACAGAGCCCTGAGGAACACCAGTGAGGGTGGGAAGGGACTGTGATTTGAAGTGTTTGAGTTGGACAAAGTGAGTACGGCCGGAGAGGTAGGATCTGAACCAGGTGAGGGATGTGCCAGTGATACCGATGGAAGCTAATCTGTCAAGGAGAATGTGATGTGAGATGGTGTCAAAGGCTGCAGTCAGATCAAGGAGGATGAGTATGGATAAGAGGCCAGAGTCAGCTGCCACCAGGAGATCGTTAGTGATTTTGACCATAGCTGTCTCTGTACTATGTGAGGAGCGAAAACCAGACTGAAAGAGATTATTGTTGTTCAGATAAGTGTGGACCTGGGATTGGAGAGAAATGGTAAATTGGAGATTGGGCGGAAATTATTCAAGTTGTTGAGGTCAGCACCAGGTTTCTTGAGAATGGGGGTTATTGCACCTGTTTTGAGGGATGAGGGGACGAGACCAGTGGTAAGGGAGGAATGAATTATGTCGGTAATTAAAGGGGAGAGGGAAGGTAGACATGCTTTAACTAAGAGGGTAGGAAGGGGGTCAAGCTGGCAGGTGGATGATTTGGATTTGCGGATGAGACTAGATATTTCAGCGACAGTGGGAAGTTCGAAGCTGGATAGTGGAGAAGAAAGAGGAGCATATGGAGTTGAGTGAGGTGGTGTATAGCTAGAGGAGGTCAGTTGCTGATGAATATTTTAAATTTTGGCAATAAAAAAGGTCATGAAGGTGTTACATTAAGCAGTTGAATACAGGTGGGGTGCTAGAGAGTCTGGTGGTAGAAGAATGCTGTTAACTGTTGACAATAAGGTTCGAGTGTTTCCTGCACCTGACCTAATTAAGTTGGCATAGTGTGAGGATTTAGCGGAGGAGAGAGCATCTTTATACAGAAGTATGTGGTTGTTATACATGTCCTTGTGAATTACAAGGCCGGTTTTAGCATAGAGGTGTTCAAGACGACGACCTTTAGCCTTGAGCAGGCGTAACTCAGGTGTAAACCAAGGGGCAGAGCGGGTGAAAGAGCTATATTATCGTAACTCGTATGTGTGTATGTGTGTATGTACTGCAGCATATTCTGGTCATTCAATCACTCAACTGGTTCAGACAGCTTTTGCTTTGACTATTGGCAGGGCTGTCCTTTTAAAGTCATACACCTGTCATATTGGGCCAAATCGTCATTCATAATAATAGTATCAAAGTTTATATCACTTACCCCTTTTCCAAGCCTCCTTTTGATTTCATATTTCAGAGAAATATGTTCCTCCACCTCCGAGATGGTAATTTCCTGCAGCTTTGTTGCTCATTTCTTAGGAAGGACTTACTTTCGCTTTTCATTCACTTTTCATGCATTCGCTTTTCTCGCCTAATCCTCTTAAAAATGAAGTGCATTCGCAGGTGCGTCAATAATAAAGTCTGAGGAATTGCACTGAAGTCCTGGCACTGACTCTAAAAATGGACATTTGGCAAACATGCACTGTGAACTGACCCCCAGCTCAGCCTCGTCCGGGTTCAAGGTAGGTTACACAGGACGACTAACATAATATAAAAAATAATAATAAACGAGGGACGCATTAGATTCGTGGAAGTCGTCTCACTGCGAGTTCGGATGTTCGTGGTCCCGTCGGTCGCTTTGTGACTGCTGGTCGTCCTGGAGACAGCCACGCCCCTTCTTAAAGGACCCACTCATAACATTTGGTCAAGATTATTATGAAACAGTTCTGTCATGTTTCAGTTAATTATTGATTGAAAAATGAACACATCAACACAACATTCAAATAAAAAAATTGATTTATTATTATTGTATTTTTTTTGGCAATTACCTGAATTTCAAGGGGGTATTAATTGTAAATATGGTTCCCTTTATTTTCTCCTGGCATTACTGCCCAAATGGCTGCTACTAAAATGGAAATCAATACCTGATCTAAATGTTATCTCAAATGTACAGCATACATACATTGACGTGGTTGTCCAACCAGGATGCTTATGATAAGTAGCCGACTATATTTTGCACCAGAACCCAGAAATAATAACAGTCCCACGACTTTTTAGATTTCATGTTATTTTCAAAAATCGTGTTACATGCTTTTAATTAAATTCAAAACTATTATTACAAATATAAGCCTCAATAATATGTCTCCCTAAATGTTTGCAGAGGACTGAAACAATAACTTAATGATAGCAAGTGATAGGATATCTCTGCATCTTGTGTGGCCAAATCCTCACAGAAATAAGCTAAAATGGTACTATATAGTAATAACTCTACTGAAAGAGTGAAAAAGAAATAGTCCATTCTTTCCCATTAGTGTAAATATGATTATTTGGAGATTAAAGTAAACTCTGAAGATCTTCAACCGATTACCAAATGTCTATCAAGTGATAAATGATATAAAACTTTTGTCAGACCAACCTGGACACTAATAATAATGCCATTGCAAACACATTGTTAGCTCCTATGTGTACATACGTTTCTTCTTTTCAGATTCCTATTTTAGTTAACACTTAGTCCCACCTAGCACAGATTATACCGACTTTATCTTCTGTTCATATTCCACTACACATTGTATAAAAATCAACCCCATATCACAATATGAAGTCATAAAGACATAACCATTGTATCAAAGACAGGGTAAAAAGCCGTACAGGGAGGGCACCATCATCACTAACATCCGAGGAGGAAGGCTGTGTCAACGCAACGTTACTCTCATCTCCAGCCAAAAGGTCAGAGGTCGGACCAAATGGAGGATGGAGGTGCTCTAGGATGGACTTTGACCAGAATCCCAGTGACAAAGAAAAGCAACAGATGCATGATAGGTCGGTTGCATTTCAATGCTACATCGTGCAGACGGAGGAGAAAGACCAGATGGGGTGGGGTAGGTAGGATTATGACAAAACCAAGCCCCTGTATACAGACAGGACACTATAGCTCCTTCAACAACAGGGATATTGGGGGGGGGGGATAGAGAGAAGTATTGGAGAGTCAGGAGAGTCCAGTGGGGTATATGTGATGATGGGGAGCCCCCCCCATCGGTGGTGCTCTAGGAGGAGTGGAGGAAGCGGTTGAAGGCGTTGTAGGCCGACTCCAGGTCAAACAGCATCTGCCGCACCTGGGAGTCGTCCAGCTCGTCCGACGCAGACATGCTGCTCAGGGTGGTCAACCTAAAACGGCCGGCCAGACAGACAGACACACACACACACGCACAAAACATCAGCTCGATTGTTGGAAATAGACATCATATGTCTATCATTGGGCTGATCAAGTACATATTATCGGGACCGGATTATAGGGGTCATTGACTATCTATTAATGATTTACTGCGTAAGATCTACTATTAATCAGAGTAACAAAGTGCAGGCCCATTAAACACAGAGCTTTGTTTGCATTTTGCAAATACATGCAAACATTCAGTTAAAAAGAGTACAACACAATAGCAGCAGGACTGTACAGATTCGGTAGTTAACATTTCTAACTCTTCTTATAACATATAGATACAAATGATGTATTAATTATGTTATCAATATTTTGCATTTAGCAGACTCCTTTACCCAAAGTAAGTGACATGTAAGGAGCAGGTGGGGGTTGGGGCATCTTGCGCCATGGATGCCTGCAAGTAGACTGAGAACATCGGGGATCGAACCCAGTACCTTCGCACTGGGAGTCGAGCACCCTAGCCACTACGCTGCTCTTCACGCTACTCTTCATTTCAGATGAGGCATGGCCTAACGCCGGCATACTGTGACTTACCAAAGGCTGACTTTTTCCTTCGCCTCGGAGTCTGGAGGCATGTTACTCATTCTGTTCATGGTCTCCATGAGCTCTCTCAGGTCTGGTTGGATCTGGACAATAACATCAATGCACCAGTTAGGACCAATGAAAACAAACTATGTGAAGATCTAGCCATGTGAAGATCTAGCCATGTGAAGAGCTAGCCATGTGAGGAGCTAGCCATGTGAAGAGCTAGCCATGTGAAGAACTAGCCATGTGAAGAACTAGCGCTGACCATTTACAAAAACACACGCTCGAGGATCTTACCTCGTCCATGGCTCTGATCTCCAGTCTCAACTTGTCCATCACGGTGATGAAGAGCTAATGTTGAAATGAATGGAGGCAAGAGACAAGATAAATAGACACAGGATAAATAGGCCTTCATTAAAACATATGTATTTACCCTGGAGTGGATCGACAGGACCTGGTGCTAAATTCTCAACATTTTGAGTATTGAATGTTTGCCGTATCACATATGCACTGCCGTGGCAAAGTACATAATATGTAGAATTTAAAATATGATAAGAGATTCAATGTGATGGCATTGAGAGGAGGAGTACAGAGAGGAGACGTACAGAAACAATATCTGCAATGCAGCGGTTCAGGTTGCCCATGTCGTCCTTGATGGTGATTGGTCGATCCTCCTTGATTCTCTCCATGGCTAGCGGGCAGTCAAGCTAGAACACCACATGAAAAAGTACAAGTAAGCAGCAATGAGTCTAATATAGAGACACTGATTGGATACATGAAGTCAATCGTGGATCCATTTAGACATTGATTTTAGAGGAACATAGCTGAACGCAGACACATACTCTGTACTTCCTGCAGAAATCATCAATGGAGCCTACGTCGGAGCCCTGCACCTGCTTGAAAGCAGCCTTATACTGAACCAGAAGTCTGGAACAGAAAGCTGTGTACCTGAAAACAGACCGATGACAGATATTAGGGACAACACACTCGCATATCTGAAATTCCCATTGTCACTCACATGGATGGAGAAACAGCTGTAACTCACTCGTTAGGTGTGACACAGTCTTGGATGTAGGCTTTTTCCAGTGCCTGAAGGGTCTTGACGACAGCGAACAGCTCAGCCATGTTGTCATACCTGTAGACAAAAACAGATTGATGTACAGCCTTATTATTTTCCATTTAACTGAACCACGATGATTACAGGGTTGGCATTGTGCATGTGTAATGCACTTACTTTTCACGTTCTCTCGCATTTTTGTACAACTTAACTTCCTAAAAAAAAGACAAGACAATCTTCAATGAATAGCTTTTGGGACGGATTAAATGAAACATGAGGATATTTACCCCTTTTTCATGTCAAAGTTAAGTTGTGAATACAAATTCTAGATTTCAAAAAGCTTACGACACATACTAATTTGATTTACCTCATACAATTCAGGTTTGTTTGCAGCGCCTGTAAACAAAAAAGCAAAAATGTAACGAGAATGTACAAATTCACATTGCATGTACACATCTCTGCATAATTTGTTCACAATTGGTTTGTTTGCTTGCTTACCTCCCCCGATCCCCCCAGAAACTGGAATTCCGTGAAACATGACAGCAGCTCTTATATCACCACTTGATCTGAGGAAAAATGTACACAAATTAATTAGTATTCAATTGTATTCAGTACTGATGACGTTACTTCTACTAAAATAAAATAGATTGGAGTAACTTCAGAATTTGACAGGGTAGACACCAGCTTACATGACTTAAAAACAGACTATTCGTGTTGGCCAAGATGAGATAAACACGAATTTTAAGGTTAGATTTCGACATGAAGTTTACTGTCAATTGGATTCCGTAGCATGGGCTAGCAGTAGCTGTATAGACATGACTCTATTAAGTCTGTCATACGTGTTGCTGTACCAGACATATGATCAGATAGCAACACAACACCCAGTAAATGTAGGACGTCGACAACACAGAACGATAAAGATGATTTAATGTGAACAAATGTAGCCTTATGATGACGTTGTTGTTGTCGTCGTCGCTGCTAGCACGTTAGCACTTCCTTGATCATGTATTATAAACTCGTCATTTTTGTTACGGTAAATACACGTTTATAGGACACTTTGGAAGCGTGTCGCTGGGGCAATATCCGTGAAATGTGAACATTAATTAATTTGACGTGACAACACAATGACAATATGACAAGAAATCGGAAGAGTTCACCAACCTTCCTGGGCGAAGGCTTGTTGTGACGTCACGTTGTAAACACGCCTTCTTGCCAGGACCCACTTCCCGATAAACGCATAGGTGTCCTCGCCAGTGCCTCAAAAGATTAAGGCTTTTGCTTTTTGTTTTGTTTGTTGTTGCATGATACAATATTCACGTCTTGGAGAAACGGATGGCTGCTTTGGTATCGCCATCAGGTGTATTATTTCCGTGCGCTATGTATTCTGTTCCGAGTGTTGGGCATAATGTGCGCAGGCGTTCTTCGTGGCCACTCTACTCATGATCAGGTGTGTTTTGGCGCGTCGCTCAAATGCCGTTCAGACGAAGGCTCGTTTTGATGTTAAAATGGCATTTAAATGAATTAAATGACTTATAAGCTGCATTGTACTATACTCTCCTGTACTGACTTGTGTGACAGGACTGGACTGCTTTTTATTTCACTCACCATGGAGCAGACTTTGTGTAGAAGGCCCAAGCTATTTTAAGGCTTGTGTAATATTACTTCTACAGGATATATTTAGCATGGCTGAGTAACAAGTGCCAACATTACAACATTACTACTCATTCGCCTTAAACGACGACATTATCCACGGGAAAGATGGAATAAATAGATAGAAATTGAGAGAATAACCAGGTTTGCGTATGTAGTTTGTTGTTTTGCTGTTCATTATACTGGTAAGACCTTTTAATTTAAGCTCTTTATGACTTGATGACTAAATGTGCATTAATGTCCGTGGTGCATTTGGATGTTGTATTCTGGCATATATTTTTACTCTTGCCTATATTTTTATATTTCTCTTGGGCTTAGACTCACTGTAAATTTGTAAATGTGTTATTTTATTTGTATTATTCTATAGTTTATTTCTCTGTATTATTCTATTGCAATGTAACCTGTGGCACAAGAATTTTCTTTGGGATTAATAAAGTTTTATCTTATAATCATCATTTATTAAAAAAAACCACAAAAAGTGATCTGTTCAGTGTATTATGTGTTGTATGTGTTCTCGATAGTCATAATAAGACTTTTATTTTGTGTATAGCTCTGCAAGATGGTCTTTCCCGGCTTGACTATGAAGACCTCCAAGCCGCGAGCCCAGTCCTCCACCCAGGAGCAGTGTGGCGTTTGGCTGGACACTGTGGAACTGAAGGCTAAATTTAAAAAGGTACACAGAGACTACCTCATCCCCTTCTATTCATCTATTTATTTTATCTGCCACCCCCCCCTTCTGTCTTTGCTTGCTGTTCTTGCAACCGTATGTCGAATTTCTCATCACGTTTTCTTTATATTTCAGAAGCAGCGATTCCGTCCCATTTCTAAACTGCTGAACCCTTTGGCCGGAGGCAGTGGCTATAGTTTGGCCGTGGCGCTGAACTTCACTCAAACCAAAATCGTAATGCCGAATACAAAACAGAGCTCCCTATCGTCGTTCTTCACCGGCCAACGCAGAGGTCGGTCCAACTCCTGCTGTTCAACTCGATGGCTTTTTGCCATTTTACAATTTTAGAAATGATTGTGGAAAACAACAGTAAGACCAACATTGAGTCAGCTGAATACATGATGAAATACTCACTGACTGTACTTGTTTTTATTGAAACCATTTTTCATCCAACTTTTTTTTGTGCAGTTCTCAGCAAGATGTCTACGTCTGAAGATCCACACATTCATCCCACTGCTACCTCCATCACCACACAGGATTCCAGCACTTCCTCCACCACCGTCGCTCCTGGCACTAAGAGAAAACACGACATGGTGGACAGGATATCCGGTGTCGAGTCCCAAGTCAAGGTGGCACGCATGGATTCCCCCTACAAAGGTCCTACGACCTACGAGTGGACGGGTCAAAGTGTGCCGGATGGTAAAGATGCTACTTGTCATGAATATAAGCGACACACCACCCTGCAGCATCAGTGTCCAGAACAGAAAGCAGAGGAGCTGCTGAGCGACCCAGAAAGGATGGAGGGGCTTGAGAGAGTCGGGAGAGGCCCTCACACAGCTGAACCTGGTGAGAAGAGTCCATTGAGTAATGCCTGCAGTTCTCAAGTCATCCATGAACCTGTTGACGCCGCTGAAAACGAAAAACCGGATTACATTACCCATGATTCTCAGTGTCACGTTGACCCGAGCCACCAGGAGAGCTTCACACTAGGACAGTGCAGAGACACGGGGACGGATTTCCTTGAAAGCTTCGTTCAAAGTGAAGGTGGCTTTGGGATCGGTCTGGGTTCGGTGGAGCGAACCTCCACTCAAAAGCCCCCCGAGCACACGTGTCTGCCTCAGCTCAACGAGGAGAAAGATGAATACAGTTTGACAGGTTCACAACCTCCACGTGAACACTCATCCCATGCCTCAACAACGCCTCAACATCTTGATAAATGGACAGAGCCCAAAACATCCTCTCAATGTCGACGTGAATCTGATCAGAGGGGCAGGGCTAAGACTAACTCTCTCTGTAACAACCACCTGGTCCGAGACCCACGGTGGAGTGTCCACGGGGACACTCTAGACATGCTGTTCACCCAGGATTCTGAAGGCTTCCGGGTCATAGCGCACCGCGGTGGTCCTCCCCCGGCTCCCAGGACTCCCCTGAAGGACCACACTAACCTGGGCCTTGCACGGGAGAAGGGGACCCTAGCTCAGAAGAACCCTTTGGCGTACAACGAGGAGGAGGAGGAGGAGGAGGAGGAAGAGATGCTATTCACTCAAGATTCCCAGGGGAATGTGGTGATCAAACATTAGGTGGTCAGTTTCTGATTTTCAGGAATGACAAACGGCATGTTTTTGGATTGTTCTTACCCGGAATGTTGTGTATGCCCATTGCGCCTGCAGTCTTCTGTGTCCTCTATGGGATGTTACTGTTGCATATTTTTCCACAGAATACTTGAGATGAGTTGCACTTAATTAATAATTATCTTCTTATTTTTATCAGCAGACAAATGATTAAATAATCAGCCCCGATCAGTGTGTGATATGTTGTCTGTGAGATCGTTCTTATTGTCATTCTCGTATTATAAAATAAAAATGCTGGGGAGAAAGTGATTTAACATTTATTTGAAAAATGATTACAGACAATTACATAGGATTCTCGACACCGATTCAATATGTGTAAAAAGCACTAAACGGTGGCATGGATCAGGCGTGCAGATGTTACCTTCTGAACTTGCATATACCATCTTAACGTGCATAATTCAACATGTCAAGCCCACATACAGACAGACAGACGGACAGGTGGCTTACTATGTCTGCACAATCACATACTTGTCACTGAAATACATAATGCAGATGTTGACTCCATCTACATTGCTACTTGCTGCAACTTTTCTTCAACTTTTCCTCCTTCATTTGAGTCAAATCATTCGTGTTCAATGGTGATTCAAAGCTACATATCTTTTTTGCAATAAAGAGAAGGAAATTGGAGCACACACACATATATTGGGACGAGAAGTCATTTAACGTGTAAAAAGAAGTATTTTACTCATACTTTAATACTGAATATAACTAGTGATACCATATATTGCTTTAATACTTGGCTATTTATTGGGCATTTTAAGTGGTGTAGCGTATACAGTAGTGGGTAGACAAGTCTGCTTCGGTTACATATGTATACATATAAAAAAAAAGAAGCAATTTCCGACTTGACATTTTGAGAAGGCTGAATACAAATGTATATTAATGCCTTAGTGCTATGGCACACAGATATCAAGAGTATAAAGCATAGCATATCCCTTTTATTCCTGATTAAAAAGTGCTACATAATGAATGCCAATATTAATAAGAATAATAATGCCATATACCAATGCTGTTGGTGTACAGAGGTTGGTTGTGTTTCGGGTGGGGGGGGGGAAAGAAGAATCCACAAAATAGAGTTGTACTACAAAAAAACATATTTAGACATGGGCATTTTCAGTGTGTGTCTTACATTCATTTATAAATGGCAGCTAAAAGATAAAATACCCCGGTACAGTGTGTGTGTGTGTGTGTGTGTGTGTGTGTGTGAGAGGGGGGGGGGGGGGGGCGGGGGCACTAGTTGTGTTTAGTAACGGAAGATAAAGTCGAGAGACGACGCAATCAGCCAGCTATCTCAGTGGGCTCTGTCACCAGCCTGCAGCCGTCCCACACTGTCTTGAACTGTTCAGGGACTGGGAACTCTCTCTGCAAGATAACCACACACACACACACACACAACACACAAGATTGGGAATACTTAACAAGAGTTCAAGGAGAGTTCCCACATTTAAACAACACATGTGTACACACAGACACAACCAAAAGCACAACTTGATTGTCTGCTTTTGTGTCAAAAACTTTTGTACTTGTGTGTTGAAGTAGTAGCTCTCCAGTAGCATAATAATGAATACTATTATAGTAGCATTATTATTATTTCTATTTACAACTCATTTCACATATTTTCATCCAAATTGACTTGGAATGAATACATTTATTAAAGAATAAGAATGATTTACCGTTAAGTCAAGTCAAGTCAAAGTTTATTATAGCCCAATATCATTAAGTATATCTCAAACAATACAAATAAAACAATAATCATTAACGTTTACAAAATGTATACATCAAAATGTATACCCCTCAAAAAAGAGGGGTAAATAACATTAGCACATATAGCACAATATATAAAGTGAAGTAAACTATGTACAGAACGGTATAAACATTCAAACCTGGACAAAGATGAAAATACATATATAAAAAATGTGGAGCATAAAGTACGTATACCCAGTACAACTGAATCTGACCTGGATATTATAGCGATTATTAGTAGTAATATTAGAAGTACTGAAGCCGAAATAGTAGTTACTTACGAAGTCGTCGTCTCCGACGGGCACGAGGATGTTCATTTCGGAGCTCTTGGCACTGACAATGTCACAGTGGATGGAGTCCTTGCTCAGGTACACCTGGCAACCCTCCGTCTTGTTGATGGAGATGGTGGGGACGGTGCCCAACACCTGAGGAACGGAGCCCATTACACCATGATGAACACTCGTCAACAGAGCAACAGACTTCTCCTACAGTCATTCTCTGTATGCTCTTCAGGACGGCACTTTTAATCCGAATATTCATGATCATCCGATGGCATTTCCCACTATGGCTTCCGATCTTTTTTAGGGTGGCGCAGTCTAAGGGTGGTGCAAATGAATACACGCGTTCTAAGCAAAGCCTACTTAACAAAAGGCCCATCTAGTTTTGTGAATGTCTTCACCGAAACGAAATATTTGTACCCTCTCTCCAAAATAATGTTCACTAGCTATCCCCCGCCTTCCAAGTAGCATAGTACACAAATGTAGAACAATTACTTACAAAATAACATTTGACTTC
>PIJE02000495.1:290000-292500 GCA_002895965.2 Coryphaenoides rupestris
AAATCAAAGCAAAAGTGAAACAAAATGACATATTTTCATTTCACTTTTAAATTAATATGACAAGCTATTATCTATGCTACGCCACGCCGAGGTCAGTGAGTGTGCTTGTACCGTATAAATGTGAGGGTGTGTTCTACGTGTGTGGATGTAAATGTGTGTGTGTGTGTGTGTGTGTGTTTATGAGCATGTGTATGTGCACATATTTGTGTGTATATCTGTCTGTGTGTGTGTGTGTTTGTGTGTGTGTGTATAAGAATGTGTATGTCCGCATGTGTGTGTGTGAGTGTGTGTGTCTGTGTGTGTGTGTGTGTGTGTGTGTGTGTGTGTGTGTCTGTGTGTGTGTGTGCCCCTCCTCACCACGGCGACCCAGCCCAGCGCGGGGATGCTCTCGCTGACGGCAGACAGGTGGTTGAAGAGGGCGCTGCCCCGGTGCCGGTCGCGGTACTGCTGGATCTCCTGGATGTGGTCGGCGATGGGCTTCAGCAGGTCCGACAGCTCCAACTACAGAGGAGGAGGAGGAGGAGGAGGAGGAGGAGGAGGAGGAGGGAGAAGGAGGGTATGAGAGGTGGAAGGAGAGACAAAGGGACATCATGGGTATGGGATCAGCAGGAAGGGATCAATGGACGAGGTTCATTTCAAGTATTAGAACATGCATTGGATGTGGTGGCTCGGTGGCTCAACCTGCGAGTGTCCTCAGTCACCATTTACCACAGGTTCGATTCCCGCCTGTGGTCCTACAGGTTACACTCCCCGCCCCCCCCTCTCTCTCTACTTCAATCCAATTTCCTTGTCTTCACTGTCTGGTCCATAAAGAGGCACATGGACCCTTGAAAGGCCCCTTGAAAGGGCTGCTATTATGCCACCAGGTGTGAGTGTGATTAGCCACGCCATTGCTCTCGGGCTTTAAAGCAATGAAGCACTCGAGAAATCAGCAATCATTTGTGTTTCCTCCTTAAAAAAAAAACACCTCTTCAAACTCCCGCCTGCCCCCAGACGCTCCAGACTTTTCCGGGTCCCAAGGCGCCGTCTCTGTCCAGCCGGGGTCTCCGAAGCCAGGCAGCAGGGGAGCGCCAGCAGCTCCCAAACGGGGGGCTACTGGACGCTAACGCTACACGCCAGCCAGAGACTTTTTTCCATTGGAAGTTCCAGATCTTAAACTAGGGATGCTGCTTCACCATTCCCAGCAATGTGTGTGTGTGTGTGTGTGTGTGTGTGTGTGTGTGTGTGTGTGTGTGTGTGTGTGTGTGTGTGTGTGTGTGTGTGTGTGTGTGTGTGTGTGTGTGTGTGTCTGTGTGTGTGTGTGTGTGTGTGTGATTCTCTCTCTCGCGTTTTCTTGCTCTCCCTCCTCTCCATTCCCGTCATAAGAACATTCCTTAGTTCACAGGGAGATCCCGCTGGCCTTGTAAGGCATACTGACTCTGTTCAATGTTTACAATTTACCTACCACACACACACACACACACACACACACACACACACCACACACACACACACACGCTCACACAAGTATACACAATGTTTCCTTGGTAAGTGGTCCATTACAGATTTCCCAGTTTGATCTGCAACTCTGCTAGCATGAGTGCTACTGGACGATGCTTCCCAGTGTCCGCTTGGACCGTGAAAACACACAGGGAGGCATGTTAGAGTCACGTTGCCATGTTGGGAGTCACGTTGCCATGTTGGAGTCATGTTTTCATGTTTGTGTGTGTGTGTGTGTGTGTGTGTGTGTGTGTGTGTGTGTGTGTGTGTGTGTGTGTGTGTGTGTGTGTGTGTGTGTGTGTGTGTGTGTGTGTGTGTGTGCGTGACTTCAGTAATGCGCGTGTAAGGACATGATAAAGACAGCATGACAACAAGTTCCCTCTTTTTTTTCCCGAATTCTTGACTCAATCTGATTCACATGATTCCAATGAGCCCAGATATCTCTCTCTCTCTCTCCTCTCTCTCTCCCTCCTCTCTCTCTCTTTCTCTCTCTCTCTCCCCCTCCCCCTTTCTCTCTCTGTCACTCTCTCTGTCCAACATGCCAACTGCATTACAATATCGCGATGAAAATATGCCTTTAGAAATCCTTTCGATTTCAAGTCATTGATATAACGACGGCCAGATAGCCCGCGTGTCACTGAATCGGGTTCATAGAGTTCATAGTTTGACTAGAAGAAACTTTGCCTTCTCAAATGCTCACGATGGTCAACGTCATTTTCATACTTTTCCACGTACGTTCCGTGTGCTGAACACCACGCGAGATGTACTTTGTACTGTTTGTACACGTTAAACAGTGGTTAACGCTATGTTCGCTATTCTGTTTACCGGTGGCTTAAATAAAATAACAAAGTTCCACGATCATTCCAGCTTGTATCAAGCCCACACTTCTGATGGAAACCACGGGTTCACTTAGATCAACATCAGACGTACATACAGTATATTTATATCCATATCCCCGAAAGATAAGAATATGGCCCCAAGGTGAAATCCCCATACGGCCTTCAGGTCAGAGAGAGAGAGA
>PIJE02000495.1:300000-322445 GCA_002895965.2 Coryphaenoides rupestris
CTGCGTCACTGGCGCGCCACGTGGTTCACACACACACACACACGCATACACACACACACACACACACTGATTTGTCTGGTCACAAAATATTGAATTATGCTTTTTCCTTTTTTTCAGTTCCAGTGATGAGCCTGAACAACAATTCCAGTATGACGCTGTATACTATATAATATATATATATATATATATATATAATATGGTTTATACGTACAGTACATGCTTCAATAATTGACTTAAATGACGCCAGCGCAGCCGCACAAGAGGCACACCACACACACACACACACACACATACACACACACACACACACACACACACACACAGAGAGAGGAAAACAACCCGCACATCGTCGAGATATAATCGGACAGTTCCATCTCGAATCCGCCACAAATTGTAGGCAATAAAAAAACGGCGCACCTCCCCAGACGCACGGCGCTGCGCAGTGTGTCCGAGCCTATATCTCCTATTTCTTGTCTAAAATTGATATATATATACTGTATATATATATATATATATATATATATATATAAACACACATTATCACACATTCAAGTCATGTCTTGGTTGCTTTTACCTCTTCTCCCGTCCCGATTGCGAGTTATTGGAAAGAAGACGCCGTCCCAGACTAGAGTCGGTCTCACAATAGAGTCGCGGTACAGTAGAGACGCAATAGAGTCGGAGCCCAACCGGACGGCGACGCACGCTGGCTGGCTGGGTTGGTTGGCTGCCTGGCTGGCTGGCTGGCTGGCTGCAGCAGCCGGGCTCTTCCGGACTTCCAAATTAAGACACGTGTATGTATGCACCGAGAGGACAGATTGGAGGGGCCATACGGTGGTGGTGCTGCTGGTGTGCCTGGTGGCTCTGGTGGCTCGTGTGGTGACGGTGACTCAGAGCTGCAGATCTCCAGTCTCTCTATCTCTCTCTCTCTCCCCCTCTCTCTCTCTCTCTATGGGGGGTGGGTGTTATTACTTAGTGCACAAACAAACAAACAAACAAACAAACAGCAATTAGGACAGCCCATGTAATTGCATGTTGTTTATACAAGAGGATGTTGCTGCAGACTGCATGATCCCCAATGACTAACAAACGGACCATTCACATTCTTCCAATTCGACTTCCAATATTATGCATGCATGATGTGCATGATCGCATTCAGATCGTGTGTATTATGTATTATTAGAGCATATTGTATTGATAGTCGCAGCATATCATGCATGGATATTACCTGCATGGATATTACTGTATGTGGGAGGCTATGGGTCAGTTTCATGCTTCACTGCAGGGGACCAAAATAACCACAGATAACCACAATTAATATTCTTCATCCTGGGGACATTGGTGGCTCCAGTGGGCGATTAGTATTTATTGATTCGATTGTTTGTCATCATTTGTGGGATATATTTGTGGGCCTGTTGGATAGACCAGCACCAAGCCCAGAGACACACGTGTTGTTTGATCCTTGCTGTAAATACAGTGAACACAATTTTGGACAAACGTGCACACAGACACACACACACACACACACACGCAGAGTACAAACAGCATGCAGATCTGACTCATGACCATATTAGCTCACAGCAAGAAACTGTATTCCATCCAGACCATAAGGACCAAAGTAAAGTGATTGCATTCTTGTATTTGTGTTTTGACACAAATAAAACGTACAGCCAAGTTATTTAAATATAGAACATTTTTTTATTTCGATGTAGAGTAAATACTGTGGAAATTCTGAAATGGTTTTTTTTCTCCATACCAAGTGGACCTTTGCATTTAAATAGTAATACCTTTACACATCTCCATCCAGTGACAATGAAAAGCTCCTCTAAAAAGTTTTTTTTTTGTTTATTTTGTAATATTTTATTCATATTTTCCCTTGTAAAGAAATGTTTCAAGTATAAAAATTCCCAACAGTGTCGATGGCCCATTGGATCATTATTGAAGGCTAGAAGGAAAAGAAAGCATGGCTACTGAAAACTTTGACAGACTATACATTCTAATGGAGGAAGCAGCATATTTGCCATATTTTTGTCTTAAATATTTTCTCACTTTTTTTTGTCATCAGCACTAAAACATCGATGAAGCACACTACAGATTGCATGCAAGTAGGCCAGCGTTTAAAAAAAAAAAAAAAAGGCATTAAGCTTGCAGATATTTCATGTCATGGTCTAAAAATAACATGTGTATTGTTATACAGTGCACATAACAGAATTGTCTCTTAAATAACTCCTACAACAACATTTTGGTTGAATATGTTAATAATAATACAAATATTAATAATGATAATTTTTACGACTAAAACTACTCAATAACTTATATATATATATGCCTTGAGATGAGTACATAATATTATGAATACAGTACACCTTGCCAAGTCACTACCCTTAGAGAGAGTCAACTGAGTCAGCACTCTAAATAAATAGCCTAGCTTAAATACTACACTTCTTCCTTGGGTTTTTGTTTTTGTCCTGTTTTTTTTTTTAAAAACTTTTATTCATTTTGACATTTTTCTCTTAAATAGCAATAACACATGTAAGGCACACAGAGGAGAAAGACCCGCATCATGTGACAGAGCTAGCACACACAGCGCCCGTACACCCCCCAACCGCCCTGCCCCGCCCCGCCCACGTAGTCATGGCGACAGGTAGCCTTGACGACAGGTAGCCTTGACGACAGGTAGCCTTGACGACAGGTAGTCTTTGACGACAGGTAGTCTTTGACGACAGGTAGTCTTTGACGACAGGTAGTCTTTGACGACGTGACGGCGTGAGGCAGGCCAGTTGTTGGTGGTGTAAGTGGGGGGGGGGGGGGGGATGGGCAGGCATTAAAAAGTGAAAGATCGACAAAGGAGCACAAGTGATGCATTCTTTCCAGAACGCTCCGTCAGTGCGGGGCGCTGGCGTAGAGCTCTTCCTCCACCCCAACCCGCTCACCCCCAACCCTGACTCCACCCTAACCGGCCGCTGGCCTCACACTCTTTCTCTCTCTCTCGTTCTTTTTTTGTCTCTCCATCCATCCATCCATCCATCCATCCATCCCTTCCTCTCCATATCCATCCCTGGCGCTTAGACGCATGAAAAGTTGACCGGGCGGGCGGGTGGGCGGCGGCAATGTTCCCGCATGCGTGCATCGTGCCCATCGGTGGACGCGTCCCAAAGTAACTGATTCAGTGTTCTATTGCCCATCGGTGGACGCGTCCCAAAGTAACTGATTCAGTGTTCTCCATTGATACCAACCCGCCCGCCCTCACGCCCGCCCTCCCTCTCCATGTCGAGTGCCATTGTGTGTTTTGTTCACCAAACCCCCCCCCCCCAGTATCACACCTGCTACCTGAGCACCTGACACAATCACCACCACCAATGGGCCGAGAAGAGTCATGACATTACCATCGCCCATTAATTATTCACCAAGCAATCCCACTGCAGCACACTCGCCAAACCTCCAGCTCCTGGGGAAGTAATTTTGGGTTAAAACAATGTTCTCCTCTAGTGTGTGTGGATGTATGTGTGTGTGTGTGTGTGTGTGGCCGGCCAAACCCCGGGTGCCATCTTGTCGTTCCTCGTTCCTCCGGAGAATTCTCTGGCCGGTGCCAGATGCCTATCGTCGTAGGCGCCAGGAGCTATTTCAGTTCTCTGGGTCACAACGGGACCTTCGGTGAGGGCGGGGTGGGGCAGAGGCTCTCTAGGCCTAGCGTGCTAGCGAGCTCAGATGTTAGCGGGAGATGCACTTTGTGTTGGGTTGTCGTTGGGTTGCAGGCTAGCCCTGGTTAGCATCGGCCGACTGTATCACATGTGACCTCATCCCCCTCAACCCGTAAATGACGACTTTGCGCCTACACCTCAAACCGAGGTGCAGAAAGAGCCACAACATGACCGGTGGCACTGACTCTAAAACGGACTCCAAATGACTCATCTTGTGGCGGGGCCAAACACGATCCCTGAGCTATATATATATATATATAGGTGGACGGACGCATGTTGGTACCTTGTGTTGTGAGCGATAGTTTCTAGTCAAACCCGCAAAACCGACCCAGGAAGCCTCAGGAACACATGGTATCCCGATGATACAATGCTGGTACACACACACACACACACACAGACACACCCCTGAGCCCTGCACCCTGTGGCGTGGTATTTGATCCGACTGCGGCTATATTGGGAGGGTGCCCGGCCCGCAGGACGCGAGAGTCGGACTTGTCCACTGCAGGTCTGTACTGTATGAATGATGATGCTAGCAGGGCTACACCACTGAAACTGTGTGGAAAAACCATCAATATAAAAATAACATGATATGCATATATATATATATATACTTTATATACATATACTGTATGGATGTGCATATGCATGTATAAGAGACACTCAATTGGTCTGCAATTGAGTGTCTCTTATACATGCATATGCACATCCATTACCCAGACAGTTCCAAACAGTTAATCGGTCTATTATATCGATATCAAATATAATATGCAGTACTGTACTATAATAATCACCGTGCCATCATCAACCACAGTCATACACCCCTACTTACTATTGAGGCCTATCTTTATTAAATAGAACGACGGGTATGAATGATGCGGCAGAATAACGTGTCGTTGACAGGTTACTGGCGAGCGGTGCAGACTCCTGCGTCACTGGCGCGCCACGTGGTTCACACACACACACACACACATACACGCGCATACACACACACACACACACACACACACACTGATTTGTCTGGTCACAAAATATTGAATTATGCTTTTTCTTTTTTTTCAGTTCCAGTGATGAGCCTGAACAACAATTCCAGTATGACGCTGTATACATATATATATATATATATATATATATATATATATATATAATATGGTTATACGTACAGTACATGCTTCAATAATTGACTTAAATGACGCCAGCGGCAGCCGCACAATGAGGCACACACACACACACACACACACACACACATACATACACACACACACACACACACACAGAGAGAGAGAGGAAAACAACCCGCACATCGTCGAGATATAATCGGACAGTTCCATCTCGAATCCGCCACAAATTGTAGGCAATAAAAAAACGGCGCACCTCCCCAGACGCACGGCGCTGCGCAGTGTGTCCGAGCCTATATCTCCTATTTCTTGTCTAAAATTGATATATATACTGTATATATACATATATATATATATATATATATATAAACACACATTATCACACATTCAAGTCATGTCTTGGTTGCTTTTACCTCTTCTCCCCGTCCCGATTGCGGTTTATTGGAAAGAAGACGCGTCCCAGACTAGAGTCGGTCTCACAATAGAGTCGCGGTACAGTAGAGACGCAATAGAGTCGGAGCCCAACCGGACGGCGACGCACGCTGGCTGGCTAGCTGGCTGGCTGGCTGGTTGGTTGGTTGGTTGGCTGGCTGGCTGGCGGGCTGCAGCAGCCGGGCTCTTCCGGGACTTCCAAATTAAGACACGTGTATGTATGCACCGGAGAGACAGATGGAGGGGCCATAAGGTGGTGGTGCTGCTGGTGGTGCTGGTGGCTCTGGTGGCTCGGTGTGGTGACGGTGACTCAGAGCTGCAAGATCTCCAGTCTCTCTATCTCTCTCTCTCTCTCCCTCTCTCTCTCTCTATGGGGGGTGGGTGGGGGGGTGTTATTACTTAGTGCACAAACAAACAAACAAACAGCAATTAGGACAGCCCTTGTAATTGCATGTTTGTTATACAAGAGGATGTTGCTGCAGACTGCATGATCCCCAATGACTAACAAACGGACCATTCACATTCTTCCAATTCGACTTCCAATATTATGCATGCATGATGTGCATGATCGCATTCAGATCGTGTGTATTATGTATTATTAGAGCATATTGTATTGATAGTTGCAGCATATCATGCATGGATATTACCTGCATGGATATTACTGTATGTGGGAGGCTATGGGTCAGTTTCATGCTTCACTGCAGGGGACCAAAATAACCACAGATAACCACAATTAATATTCTTCATCCTGGGGACATTGGTGGCTCCAGTGGGCGATTAGTATTTATTGATTCGATTGTTTGTCATCATTTGTGGGATATATTTGTGGGCCTGTTGGATAGACCAGCACCAAGCCCAGAGACACACGTGTTGTTTGATCCTTGCTGTAAATACAGTGAACACAATTTTGGACAAACCTGCACGCACACACACACACATACACACACACATACAGACACACACACACGCAGAGTACAAACAGCATGCAGATCTGACTCATGACCATATTAGCTCACAGCAAGAAACTGTATTCCATCCAGACCATAAGGACCAAAGTAAAGTGATTGCATTCTTGTATTTGTGTTTTGACACAAATAAAACGTACAGCCAAGTTATTTAAATATAGAACATTTTTTTATTTCGATGTAGAGTAAATACTGTGGAAATTCTGAAATGGTTTTTTTTCTCCATACCAAGTGGACCTTTGCATTTAAATAGTAATACCTTTACACATCTCCATCCAGTGACAATGAAAAGCTCCTCTAAAAAGTTTTTTTTTATTTATTTTGTAATATTTTATTCATATTTTCCCTTGTAAAGAAATGTTTCAAGTATAAAAATTCCCAACAGTGTCGATGGCCCCATTGGATCATTATTGAAGGCTAGAAGGAAAAGAAAGCATGGCTACTGAAAACTTTGACAGACTATACATTCTAATGGAGGAAGCAGCATATTTGCCATATTTTTGTCTTAAATATTTTCTCACTTTTTTTGTCATCAGCACTAAAACATCGATGAAGCACACTACAGATTGCATGCAAGTAGGCCAGCGTTTAAAAAAAAAAAAAAAAAGGCATTAAGCTTGCAGATATTTCATGTCATGGTCTAAAAATAACATGTGTATTGTTATACAGTGCACATAACAGAATTGTCTCTTAAATAACTCCTACAACAACATTTTGGTTGAATATGTTAATAATAATACAAATATTAATAATGATAATTTTTTACGACTAAAACTACTCAATAACTTATATATATATATGCCTTGAGATGAGTACATAATATTATGAATACAGTACACCTTGCCAAGTCACTACCCTTAGAGAGAGTCAACTGAGTCAGCACTCTAAATAAATAGCCTAGCTTAAATACTACACTTCTTCCTTGGGTTTTTGTTTTTGTCCTGTTTTTTTTTTTAAAAACTTTTATTCATTTTGACATTTTTCTCTTAAATAGCAATAACACATGTAAGGCACACAGAGGAGAAAGACCCGCATCATGTGACAGAGCTAGCACACACAGCGCCCGTACACCCCCCAACCGCCCTGCCCCGCCCCGCCCACGTAGTCATGGCGACAGGTAGCCTTGACGACAGGTAGCCTTGACGACAGGTAGTCTTTGACGACAGGTAGTCTTTGACGACAGGTAGTCTTTGACGACAGGTAGTCTTTGACGACAGGTAGTCTTGACGACAGGTAGTCTTTGACGACAGGTAGTCTTGACGACAGGTAGTCTTGACGACGTGACGGCGTGAGGCAGGCCAGTTGTTGGTGTAAGCAATCATAAGGCCATGTGTGTGTGTGTGTGTGTTGTGTGTACCTGACTGGTAGTATAGGTAGGTGTGTGTGTGTGTGTGTGTGCATGTGTGTGTACAGCCGACATCAGTCCTGCTTAGGACACACACCTCCAGGCTGCAACATGGAGGTGTGTGTGAGGGTTAGGGCAATGAGGGAGGTGTGTGTGTGTGTGGGGGGGGGGGGGGGATGGGCAGGCATTAAAAAGTGAAAGATCGACAAAGGAGCACAAGTGATGCATTCTTTCCAGAACGCTCCGTCAGTGCGGGGCGCTGGCGTAGAGCTCTTCCTCCACCCCAACCCGCTCACCCCCAACCCTGACTCCACCCTAACCGGCCGCTGGCCTCACACTCTTTCTCTCTCTCTCGTTCTTTTTTTGTCTCTCCATCCATCCATCCATCCATCCATCCATCCCTTCCTCTCCATATCCATCCCTGGCGCTTAGACGCATGAAAAGTTGACCGGGCGGGCGGGTGGGCGGCGGCAATGTTCCCGCATGCGTGCATCGTGCCCATCGGTGGACGCGTCCCAAAGTAACTGATTCAGTGTTCTCCATTGATACCAACCCGCCCGCCTCACGCCCGCCTCCCTCTCCATGTCGAGTGCCATTGTGTGTTTTGTTCACCAAACCCCCCCCCCCCCCCCATCCCCTTTAGAGTCCAAGAGTTTATAAAAGAACTGATGACTTCTCCGTTTCCCTGTTCCTGCGGTGTTTAGCTTAGCTTCTATTTGTCTCTGGGGTGATGTGTTTGTTTTGCATAGCTCGAGAGGTCGAGAGACACACACACACACACACACACAGGATTAGAGACAGAGAGAGAGAGAGAGAGAGAGAGGAGAGAGACAGAGAGACATTCAGCATCAGGAAAGCAAAAAAAAAACCGAAAAGGTAGTTCTACAAAAAATACGTTTCGACTCGCGTTCGCTCCTTTTCTTTAACGAACTCAACTTCCTGACAGAGCTTTGCATATTAATAATAATAATCATCATCATAATAACAACAGACCTAACGTGGTGGAAAACGACTCCTCTACATTTCCCTGATTATCAGAAAATATCAACTCTCGAAAAGCACTTGAAAAGACAAAAAATAAAATGATAATAATGATAATAATAATAATAATAATAATAATAAAGAACAGTCGCCCTCACACTGTAATAATAGTAACAATAATAAATATGTTATGAGGGCTTGGAAGAACCAGGAACACTTTTGGAAGGTGACTAGGTACCTTCACAATGGAAGAACGGCTAGCCTAGGCTAACGCTAACAATGCTAACGATGCTAACGCTCACGACAGCAATGGGACTGAAAAAGGCTTAGTTAACAGCTATACCCACCCACAGGGATTAGTTCCTGCACTTTCTCAACTAGAAATAAGTACTCTACTACAATGATAATCAGAAGGATAATAATAGCAATAACAATAAAAAAATAACCATAATCAAGATAGTAAAATAGGAAAATCACCCTCCTAACTTTGTTCTGAGAGATTTTTGTTTGGTTTTCGTTTTACGTACACAGCAAGTTGGAACGCTACTGTATCAAGTGCCCACCCCTCCATCATCATCATCATCATCATCATCATCTTCATCATCATCCCCCACCACCACCACCACCACCACCTTCAACCGCTCACCATTACTTGGTGGCCTTCGAGTCTCCACCCTTCCTCCACCTGGCCAATCCTCCCTCTTCCTTTCCCCCCGCCGCCCACCGCCGCCCGCCCCCCTTCTGCTCCCGACCAATCAGGCGGTGAGCGTGCAGCCGTGGTGGGCGGGCCTTCCCTCCTCCTCCGATCAGCTGCGTGTCCATTGGCTGCTGCTGCTGCTGCTGCGGCTGCTGCTGCGGCGGCAGCGGCGGTGGCTGCTATTGCAGGCGGTCGGCTTGCAGCTGCTGGGGCTGGTACTGGCCGAAGGCGGCCGCGGCGGCTGCTGCCGCTGCGGCCACGGAGCCGGGGGCGCCGCCGGCTCCCCCGGCGCCCAGCGGCTGCTGCAGCGCGTAGCCGTAGCCCGCGGTGGCGGCTGTCATGTAGCCCGCGGCGGCGGGCGAGGCGGCGTATGGGTACTGCTCGTAGGCGGCGGCGGCAGCGGCGGCGGAGTACTGGGCGTAGGCGGCGCCGGTGTAGTCGATGTACGGGGAGGAGGCGCCCGCGGCGGAGGTGACGGCGCCGGCGGCCGTGGTGGGCTGCATGTGCGGGATGACCATGCTAGGCTGCATGAAGGCCTGCGGGTACACGTAGTGCGCCGGGATCCTGCAGGGTGGACAACAACACAGGGTGCACACAGTTAGACTACTTAGCACGTCCTCCTCAATGCTAAACACCACCCACCCGCCCCCTTCCCCTTCCCCGTCCCCAAACCCAACTCCACCACACTGCTGCCAAGCACCCCCCCCCCCCCCCTCCCTCCCTCACCCAACCCCAGCCCCACTCGCCCCCGGCCCCATCCAGCCAGAGGTTAAGAAACACCCACGCCTGCTAGTGGGGATTAGATGAGACTAGATTAGTATAGGGTTGCCAGAATAGAGCTCTCTGTGGAGAGACGAGAGAGAGAGAGAGAGAGAGAGAGAGAGAGAGAGAGAGAGAGAGAGAGAGAGAGAGAGAGAGAGAGAGAGCAGACAGGAGAGAGCAGAGAGGCTGTTGGTTGGTTTAACCTCTTGGCTCAGAAGGTGCTGATGAGAGATTTGCTTTTCTCGATTACGTTTGCTTTGGATTGTTTTAGAGTTGAGCCCCAGGTCGGGATGAGGGTGGTGATGATGATGTCATTGGGTTGCCTTTTTTTTTGTGGAAGAAAATAAAACCTCCTGGTTGAGTTTGGATTTGACCCGTCGGCCGAACCTCAGAGAATACAAGAAAGGATAATTTGATAAGAACGGGAACGGAGGAGAGAGACAGAGGGAGAGAGAGAGGAGAGAGAGCCAGAGAGAGAGAAAGAGAAAGAGAGACAGAGAGAGAGAGTTGGAGAGTTGACCGACTCCAACTCTCTGCTGTCACATGCAGACTTGTGTTTGATGCCAGTCCCATGGGTGGGGTGTGCATGTTAGTGTGTGTGTGTGTGTGTGTGTGTGTGTGGTTATAGTTAGAGAGCCCGGGGTGGGGGTGCATTGTGAAAATGTCACTGCTGTTTGACAGCTGACCAGTTAAAAATGTGTGGTGTTGGTGGGCTGGGGGTGGTGGTGGTGGTGGAGATGGTGGTGGAGGTGGTGTTGGCCTGCGCCCGGAAGGATGTTTCATTTAAATAAGCAATCAAGATCAAGGAGCATATTCTGCCTTTCCGTGATATGACACCCTGACCCCTGGCAGGGGGGGGGGGGGGGGCTTGCCGACTTGCTGACCGGCTTTTTAGGAACATGGGGGGGAACGTATTCAGAGAAGACTGCCAACTCATGACTTCAGAGAGAGAGAGAGACAGAGAGAGAGACAGAGAGAGAGAGACAGAGAGACACAGAGAGAGAGATGTAAAGGGAGAGAAAGAGAGAGATGTCGAGAGAGATGTAGAGAGAGATGTAGAGATAGAGAGAGAGAGAGACAGGAGAGAGAGAGGAGAGAGAGAGAGAGAGAGAGAGAGAGAGAGAGAGAGAGAGAGAGAGAGAGAGAGAGAGAGAGAGAGAGAGACAACTTGAATTACTGACTCCCCTAGGTTGCCTGCGAGCGTTTGAAGTCCGCTCCGTGTAAAGGTGATTTAGCACTCGACAACCGACTTGTTGTTATGAGTTAGCACCAAATACTTGGTGGAGAAGATCAATCTAATGTGTGTGTGTGTGTGTGTGTGTGCCGAGCTGCTGCTGCTGCTGCTGCTGCTGCTGCTGCTGCTGCTGCTGCTGCTGTTACTGCTGGGCTCTCTGCCTGACAAATGGCAGGGAAACTATTTGGCGGTCGTGGTTGCTATGTGTACAGGTTGAGCAGCGTTTCCATCTACAGTGATGTGCGACCCGCGGGGGGGGCGGGGGGTGGTGGTGTCTCGGGAGAGAGAGGAGACCCCGGGGTTGTTTTTCGAACGACTGTGCGACGGTGCGGACATGTGCGTGTCTTTAAAAAGTCTAAACAGGGCGGTGGGATGAATATATGATTAAATAAGCCTGGGAAGGATGTTGGGGAAGGGGAAGAAAGGAAAAGAGAAAAGAAAGGAGCTGGAGGGTGTAGCTTCAAAGTGTGAAGCGTATGTCACTGATCGCGGCTGAGGGGGCATATATCCTGGCAACCCTATGTAGATATATATATATATATATACAGTATATATGTATTCAGCACGCCATCAACCAATCACATCACACAGCCCACACCATCGGACCTGGCCAACGCCGAAACACCCTACAAACGAGAACAACAACAAAACAAAAACAACAACAACAACAACAACAACAACAACAACAGCAACAGCAACATCAAGTCAGAAAGTTGTGCAGACACAAGCGCCCAGAGAGAAGTAACAGGGGACTGAGGGTTGGAGGGGGACAGGGAGCACCTCGCTGTGCGTCAGACGGGGACGTGATGATGGTGATGAAGGTGAAGATGATGATGGGGGGGGAGGTGGGGGTGGGGGTGGTGTACTTCGTCTTAATGACCACACAGGACACAGGGAACCTTTTCAAATATGCACACATGCATGCACGTGTACGCACACACACACACACACACATTGCGCACACAGAGACAAACAAACATATACTGTAAATACGTTTATTTTTGGAATAAATATTTTAGATGATGTTTCCATCGTTACATTTTTTTTTATTAGACAGGTTTTGTTGATTGATAATGGGAGTTCATTTGGAGTTTATTTAGAAAATTAGGACTCGAAAATATTTGTGTTTTTTGGGATTGAGTCAAGAATAAACACTATTCCATTCTAGTTGTGCAGGCTAACTATTATATACAAGCAAAGGCAAAGTCATATTTGAGAATGCGCTATTCAAATTGAAGTTACGATTTTTGGGCATTAATAAACAACATTTAATAGAAAACCCACTTTCTCAACACGTCCCACGTAATATTTATCATCTAGTGAGGGAAACAAGACTAAATGCAGAAAGATTATAGGTTACAGGTGCGCTGCACATACAGGTGAACGTAAACTTCCGGAGCCTATAGTCTAGCTCTAGCCTACAACTCTCCCCAGTTACCAGATCTCTGGCCCAGACAGTGGGGGACGGTCCGGACGGCAGCTATTTATTGCTGGTTGAACCCCTCAACTAAAAAGGAATGGTACATCCTGTCCAGAGGAGACCGGTTCTGTAAAGGCCAGCTCTGTCGGGGGATGAACCCGATGTCTGGGACAAACCATTCCTCCCACTGTGTTCAAGGGATGGGATGTTTTGTCTGGCAATACACTGTGGGGCAGACGACCACAACTAGACAGACAGACAGACAGACAGACAGACAACGAGACAGACAACGAGACAGACAGACCGACCGGGTAACTACTCACAGTTCATACAACATGAAGCTCTGACCAACCCATTTACCCATAACCACCCAATCTTCCAAAACGTTTACAATAATTAATTCTAGTGCAGAGGACTGTCCTGTAGGACTTTTGTGTGTCAGTAATATGCAAGTATGTGTGTGTGTGTGTGTGTGTGTGTGTGTGTGTGTGTCTGTCCGTCATGCTTCTCAACAGGAATGTTGTTGTCTTACGAGCGGAGAGGTCACAGAAGGTCGCGGCTAAATAAAGGGCCTCGGCCACTGCGTGCCAAGCGGATGACAGTGGTGGCAAAGATAGTCGGGAGGTGTGTGTGCGCGTGTGTTTCTGGTCTTATCGCGTCGGTATGTGGCGTGCGTGTGTGTGTGTGTGTGTGTGTGTGTATGTGTGTGTGTACACGTGTGTGTGTTCAATCAATCATAGAATGGCTAATACATAGCATAAGTAACGTCGTGATGAAATGACGTGAGCGCGCTAGCTTAAACCGCGAGGCTCTCCAATGACGACAACGATGGCATCGAACGTGCGCACCCACGGGTCGACTGTACTCAAGGCTGGCACTGGACAGAAACGATTTACTTCTGTTTGTTCAACCGACTGTACGAGACATGATTCCCCCCCCCCGCTGATGAGATCATAGCGCTAATGGGCGACAGCGTGCGGTAATTTCAACATCCATTCACAGAGACAGGGATGGTTTGCTGAGTTTGCGTTTTTTTTAAAGAGGTACTATCTTGCACTTCGATGACATAGTGGGAGTCTGTGACCCACCCCCCCACCCCCCCCCACGCCGGGTCCAGAGCCGTCCCTATAAACCGCTGGGCCCGGCGCGTCTGCACCGTCAGCATTCGGGGCCTTTGTGTCGCACAATGGGTGCGCTTGTTTTCCTTAACACCACAAGCCCCCATGTGACGAAAGCTTGTTCAGATAGCAGAATAGGAGCGAGAGCGAGAGCAAGAGACAATGAGAAGAGTGGGGGGGGAGAGAGAGAGATAAAGAGAGGGGGGTGGATGGAGAGAGAGAGGGAGGGATGGGGGAGAGAGAGAGAGAGAGAGAGGAGAGAGAGAGAGAGAGAGAGAGAGAGAGAGAGAGAGAGAGAGAGAGAGAGAGAGAGAGAGAGGGGAGAGAGAGCACTGTGGTATCCAGACGTGTGTTTGTGTCAGAGACTGTGTTGAGCTGAGCTGGCTGAGGCTCTGAAAGAGCACATACTCGTAGGCTGCACAAAAGCACGCACACGCGCACACACACACTCCAGTCATACCAGCAGGCCTGTCCACATGTTCACACACCCACACACACCACACCACCACACCACACACACACGACACAAGCACCCTGACACACACACACACACACACAGATTCAAGCACACTGACACACACACACACACACAGATACAAGGCATGCTGACACACACACACACAACACACACACACACACACACACACACAGACAGATTCAAGCACGCTGGCACACACACACATTCATGCACGCTGATACACACATAATCATACACACACACAATCACACAGATTCAAGCACACACACACACACACACACACACACACACACACACACAAAATCACACAGATTCAAGCACACACACACACGCACACGCACACACACACACACACACACACACACACATTTTCCCAGTGTCAATGACCATGCAGTTGGCTATGGCCACCTGCTCATGTGACTGTGGTCTGACATTGTTCTCTCCCAAGCACGCACACACACACACACACACACACACACACTTGCGCACCTCTGTGTGCGTGTTTGTGTGTGTGTGTTTGCCTCTGTGTGTGTGTGTGTGTGTGTGTGTGTGTGTGGTGTATGTGTCTGCACAACACGCATCCACATTACTGTGAATGTGAGATTGACAGACGAAGAAAGAAGAAGAAGAAGAAGAAGAATGAGAAAGAGAGACTGAAAGAGGGAAAGAGAAACAAGAGGAGAGCGAGACAAACATAAACACAGGACAGGTATCCAGAGACAGGAGAACGATTAGAACTGGAGGGGGGTGGGGGGGGGGGGTCACTCAGCAGAGCCCCCAAATGTTAAGGGGGTTTACATGAAGACAATATAAATGTAACACAAAGGTATCACAAAACACATGCAAACGGTGTGTGAGTGTGTGTGTGTGTCGGGGTGGGGTTATGTTTGATGGGTTATGCACCTCCCACTGAGGGGAGTGGGAGGTGTGTGTGTGTGTGTGTGGTGGGGGGGGGGGGGGGGGGGGGGGAGGTCAAAGAAAAACACAAAACGAACGATCACGCCGAAATTTACACAACACCACTCTCACTCCAACACACAACAGCAATAGACACACCAACACAAGCAGCACACCCCCCCACCCCCCACCATCGAACACACACACACACACACACACACACACAGGGCGAACCACACGCGACACGCAACACGCAACACACCGCATGTCAATTAAAACATACACACAAACAACAACACCCCGTCTCCTCCTCCTCCTCCTCCTCCTCCTCTTCCTCCCACCCGTTGGCCAAAAGTCACAAAGCAACAAACCCCCAAAAACGCCCCCCTTTTTTTTTTGGTAGTTTTTTTGGGTCACCACACGGTTTAGCTGACAACACCACGTCATAACCGCACACACAAAGCGCTAAGTGCTACTCAAAATAGACAAAAGAAAATGTGAAAAGGTTAAAAAAAATAAAAGCCAAAATAAAGAAATAAACAACAACGACAGGTAAACAACAACAACACCAACAACAACACCAACAACGTACATGCATCTATAATCACCATTTTGAGCGCTTGTTTGTGTGTGTGAGCCTACAGGTAATTCCCTCCTGCCATCATATGTTCACGGAGCTAGCCCCCAAACCAGCACAGTTAGCTTAGCATAAGCTGAGACCGAGCCTGTCGGACCAAAGAAACATAGACAACAGTGGGTCAGCCTGGAACTTTCCATCATTGTCCACCATCACATCACATCTTTGTCTCTCTCTCTCATTCACACTCTCTCACACACACACACACACACACACACACGCACACACACACACAATCTGCTGACTTTGAAAAAAGCGTTTGATGGACAGGTTAAGTACGTCATGGCTGGTTATGTCATTAACTAGTTAACTGCATACAATGCCATCCATAGTTTAACTTTAGGAATACTAAGACAAGTATCAGGCTAGTAACAATGTTGAACACATGATTGAGCATGAAATATGAAATATGAAGTATAAAACAGCCTAAGAATAAGGCATAGTGCACTACTACTCACCCATAAGGCCTCTGGATGAATGCGGGGTGAATTTGAGGCACCCCAAATGTAAAGCCTAAACCAAGAAGAAGACATATGAATATGAATGAGCTCTCACACACACGGGGAAGCCTCTATCTACTGTAACATCACTTCGGTTGGGATCATGTCATTGATATTAACGCTGTAAGTTTGACGCAAGTAAACAATGTACTGTAACTATTCCCCTCTGGGATTAATTATGTATGAAATCTGAATAAAAAAATGTATTCTAATATTTTTTTATTCTTGATATCTACTGTGAATACATATTTGAATGTATTGTACTGGCCGTGTGCTACTGTTAAGATAAGATAAGATGAAACTTTATTAATCCCGAAGGAATTAATTATAGGGACACATTGGCGATGTATTGAATGTATTGACTGACTCTTATTAACTCAACATGGCAACCAACCAACCAGCCAGCCATCGAACTCTAGCCTGGATCGGTTTCTCAGGTGGCAGTGGTGGGTGGAGGGTGGTGGTGGTGGGTGGAGGTTGTGGGTACCTTGCTGCATCACCCGAGGCTTGGCGCCCAGGTAGGCCAGGTTCACGTTGGCCTTCCTGCCATCGATGATGGGGTTGGGGTCTTTGCAGGCCCGGTCGGCGGCCGAGCGGTCCGACATGGTCACCTGCAGGAGGGGGAGGGGGGGGGGGGGGGGGGGGGGAGAACACGGGTCATTGTACAACACATGAGAATGACAACTCATTACACACGGTGACATGAATGCATTTACACGACTGTAAGGAATATGGTGTGTGTGTCGACTGTGTGTGTGCTCCTCTGTGTGTGTGTGTCTGTGTGTGTGTGTGCGTGTACACCTGTATGTGTGTGAATGTGTGAGAGCGCGTGTGTGTGTGTGTGTGTGACTATGCTGACACTGCACATAATGTTGGAGAGAGAAAGGAAATGATAGAGAGACAGAAAGAGTTTTAAGCTTCCAACACCACAAAAAAAATAGTTTCATTGCCACATATCGTGTGGCAATGAGTATTGAGATAAAGTCAATACTGTGTGTGTGTGTGTGTGTGGGGGGGGGGGGGGGGGCATTGTTCACAGCCATAATCCAAGTTAGCACATGATATTATATTACACATTTTAGTATCAATACTGAAGTCTATAGTGCAGTACAGAGGCTATTGCTGGTGCTTGGAAGGCGGATGTTGGCAGTTTTAATCTCATCTTATCCCTCGGAGGGACAACTTGAGAAAAACAGTGTGTTAAAACAACTTCTACCAGCCGTGCGTTAAAGAGTTATGAGATAGTCTGGTGACACATTGTCTAGTGATGCATTGTTCTGCAATGCAATAAGGCCAATATGACACCTCTTAACCCAGACTGTGTCCACTATGAGGATGTGTGAATATGACTTTAACAAACTGTCGGCATACTTTTGACGACTGTTGACCCAGTGACCTCTTCCCATTGCCTTTTTTTTATATCAATTTATATCAGCCTGTCTAACTATTTTACATGATGATCAGTGACAATGTCCAAGTGGTTTGGTGGCTGTCTGGTTGGTGGTTTCTGCACATCACAAGACTGGAGTGGTGAAGCCAATCATTTGGTGCTCGGAACCGGAACTGCGCGCAAAACAAGTTGGAGGGCAAAAAAATGCAACTTTTCATGGACGAAAGAAATCTCGATGGTGAAATAAATACACGGTACATGAACCTTGGCAGTAGTGGGGGCCGACTTTGGAGGCGTCAGGGGTCCACCGGGTTGAATTAAACCGACCCCACGCCGCGCACAATCCCCCGCGCAATGGAGTGATGGCGCGTAATAAATGAAGACGCACATGTCTCCATCATGCCTCATGCGTCATGCGTAATGGGACACTTTGTGAATACAATCGGCAATCAGGTGGCTCCTTGGACAGCTACTCGACTCGTCTACTTACGAATCCATAGCCCCTGGACTTGCCGGTCTGCCGGTCCGTGATCACCACCGCCTCCTCGATCTCCCCGAACACCTCGAAGTACTTCCTGAGGCTGGAGTCCGTGGTGTGGTACGGGAGACCCCCGACAAAGATCTTCGTGTAGGTCGTATCCTTTTGCGTGCTGTGCATCTTTCCACACTGCGCAATAGGTTCACGTCTTGTTTGTTAAAATGGCAATTTAAACCCTTCTCTCTGGAGTCTACGGAAAAGGTTTTTTTTTTTCAGTGCGCAAACTTAGGAGGTAGATGATTAAGGATCGCGTCCGTCCAACAGGTCAGTCATCAGGTGGTCTGGTCCCCTCTCCCCTCTATAACTCCTGTGCGTCTAACTCAAGCAACAGTTGTTTCGGACCCATTCCTAAATGAATGCGCTGCAGGGCCGTAACTCCACCCATTCATCACTCCCTCCACCCCATTTCTCTCTCTCTCTCTCTCTCTCTCTCTCCTGGGGACCGTGCCGGCCAGGCAGGAGCCAGTCCTCCTCCTCCTCCTCCTCCTCCTGTTCCAAACCCCTGGACGTGCAGGTGGCCAACAACAGCTGGGAGGCGCAATGCACCCCCCCCCCCCCCCCCCCCCCACACACACACACACACCACCTCCACCTCCACCTGCAAGGATAAATGTCCTGGCTGTTTAATTAATTGTTCTTTTAATTGGACATTCATTAATTAAACACATGCAATGCGCATCTTAGCCTCCGTGTGCTTTGTTAAAATGGTAAAAAGAAGAGGATGAAAAAAAACACAGTCCTGCAGTTAAAAACTGTAACTTACATAGTAGGCCAAGTGGTAAACTATGCAGTATTTTACAGTAAACGCAGCAGCTTGCCCTTATGAGTTTGTTCTTACTTATTTTTTTGTATTTTTTTTTTTTAGAAACTAATGTATTATTTCCAGTAAGGTGAGATATAACCTGAATCATTCATAAGGGTTGGCGCACGGCAGTAGGCCTGATGCTGTTCTTGTTGTTGTGGTGACGCCGAGGTATGGCCAGTCAGACGAAACCCAATAGTGTCTTACTCTTATACTTAGTGCCTTATTCTGGCGTGGTCAATATTATTTATTCATGCACGGACACACGCCCTTTAACGCCTTAACATGAGGCCAGAGCTGAGTTGGGTTTCAGGACAGACAAAAGGGTTGGGGGGGGGGGGGGGGGGGGGGGTCAGGTTGCATCCCCTATCACCCAGGCAGGCAGGCAGGCAGGCAGGCAGCATGCATGCTGAATGGCCACATAATTGTAGGCTGGTGATACAGAAATAACTATAAAGCTGTTCAATAGTAGGTCGTCCTAATAAAGTATAATGTAGTCATAACAGTTGTGAATGGACCTTGTCCTTATTCGAAGGCGACGCATACAGGGCATTTTCAGGATGTATAATCCAAGAGTGAGTTGGGGTTAGAGTGGGGTTCATCTGATCAATAGGACTCATCGGACCCCTAAAAACACTTCTTTTTTTATGTTGCTTAAATTAAACAAATGTATGATTATAGGGCCAGGGGCCAATGTCGGTAAAGCCTGGCTAAAATGTTTCTAGCCTATGAAATCACTGGTTGTGTGATGTCAAAGAAACACAAGACAAAGAAACAAAGGAAAACATTTTATTGATCAAGAATAACATGTACATAAAACATTTATCTTGTAGTCCCAACAATACAAAAACGTTTGTATTGAACAGTTTATTAACATAGAGGTTGTAATCAAACGAGCAAAGCTTCGAACACCCTTGAATTGAAAAACGGCGCCGCCTTGAGTCCAACGAGAGAACTGCACCACAGTCCCTCGGGAAACAAAAACAAACACAAAACAATACCCACATTAATTATGTTTCTTTAAGAAATAGAATCTGATCGATAATAGATCTGATAGACAAGAATATAATAAAATCGAATAGAAATTGGTATGTTGGCATATTCATTTTCACAGGAGAATATTAAAGCATCCCACAATAGTTGTGATATTAAATAACATTTAAAAGAAACCCTCATGTCCCATTTAGTTTATGTAATGTTAATGTTTGAGTTCATAAAGACACAAATATATTATAATCCTGCCCGCTTTTAACTTCAACATAAAATACTGTCCCAATATCCCCATCAGCTTCTGTACTTTTGTTTGACAGTCTTTATTTAATCATTTTAATTGGCTTAGTAACTGTAATGGCTCCGTAAAGTGCAACCACACCGCAGGCTACTTTTGTGAGTTTGCTGCCATCTAGAGGTTTAAATCCGCCATAAGTAACTAACTGACTGATTTGGTTGTACTACTCCCCCCAAGGTCTAATTATAAAGAGTCTCTCAGTTAAAGCAATTTTTACAAAAAAAATAGTAATTCACCGATTAATTACTCACCCCTCAGAGACTGGCATGCCAGAGGAAGAAAATGCTGCACTCCCATCCACTTGTGATACAATACAGTTGACCACCGTGTGCCACCACTGGTGTGTTTAGCACTCTCTGGTGGTGCACCAGAGGACTGTCAACGTGTAATGAATATTGTTGCATTCCTTCGATTCTAAGATAAGATATTGATATCGTGTAACCCGCTGGACTTTCGGTTGGAACTAGTAAGTCCCATGTTGCAGTGTGTGTGCGATTGTGCATTTGATCAATCCTTCTTGTGGTCAATGTGAAATAGTTTAGATGGCAATTCACCTTTCGCTGGTTTGAAAATTAACAAAAGTACTGAGGCATGTAATTAATCATTAAGCTCTCTCTCTCTCTCTCTCTCTCTCTCTGTCTCACTCTCTCTCACTCTCACACACAAACACGCACAGTACACAATGTCTCAGTTTAATGTGGTTAAAACATGTCGTCTGTCTTCTGGAAGGAAGGGTCGCCCTCAAATTCCCCCGAGGTTGTGAGAAGCTGTCCCACCTGGAGTACCTCCTCCTGACCCCCCGGCCCTCCATCGCCTCCCTCTCTCTCACCATCACCACCAACACCTATCTTCCCTTCCGCACTGTCCTCCATCCCTTCCTCTTCCCTCCCACTGTCGTCCTCTCCTCCTTCATCCTCCTCCTCCCCCTGCTCCTGCTCCTGCTTCTCCTCCTCCTGCTCTTTCTCCTGTTCCTCCTCCTCCTCCTCCTCTCCACCCTCGCTGGGGGCGTCTCCCTGGCCCCGCTCGCTCCCCTCGGTCACTCCCCGTCCGTCCTCTCTGACCTGGGTGTGGGCCTGGGGGTCGGGGTTGACGGTGGTGGCGGTGACGGTTGTCGGGTGGGGCGCGGCCAGGGTGCGGCGGTTGCGGTGGTGGTGCGGTGGCAGCTCCTGGTCCTCTGGGGGCTCTGCGTCTCCAGACTCAAACGCGCGCCGGCCGCCCCCGCGGGCCCCCGCGCGGCGGGCTTTTTGGCCGCGGCTCGTCCGCGCGGCTGCGGTGACCCGCCACCCCCCGCTTCCCCGACCACCAGTATTAATCCCCGACCAGCGAACCCCCCCGCGGTGGCGGTGGGTGTCTGCAGCTCCTGGTCCTCTGGGGGCTCTGCGTCTCCAGACTCAGCAGAGGAGGTGTTGGAGGCGGTAGCAGGCACTCGGACGCGAGCTGACTTGGTCCTCAGTAGGGATGGGTACCGAGAACCGGTACCACTATGGAACCGGTTCCCGTACAACCGGTACTAACCGTACCGAATCAAAACGCATATTTCGGTGCCTCATTTCGGTGCCAGTAGTTAAAATGCCATTAAATATCCACCGCATTTCAGACCGGGTATCCTTCTAGTGATTGCATAGATCGTCATACTGCGCGAAGATTTGATGCATTCATCTGATTGATAAAAACCCGACAATGCGCGCCCCCCCCCCTCCTCGCTGGACCTTATTAACTGTTATAAGACGCAGAAGCGCCTGGTCCTGTTCAACTTTACTTGAATGAGCGTAGAAAGACTGGACGTTTTGATCAAGATCACCAGCAATGAGTTGATAAGTGTGACTACAGTCCGTCTTGTGTGTGTGTGTGTGTGTAAGAAATCGCCGGCAACACACACACCAAGAAGACGGACTGTAGTCACGCTGATCAGCTCATTGCTGGTGATCTTGATCAAAACGTCCAGTGTTTCTACGCTCATTCAACTAAAGTTGAACAGGACCAGGCGCTTCTGCATCTTAATAAGGTCTAGCGACCACCGCCAGGAATGTCGCATTTTCTTCACATTCTCCCGTCTATGATGATCTTTTGATGGTTTGTTTTTTTCCCACTGTAGAAACAACCACCGGCTCCTCTGTTCCATCAAAGTTATTCATTATTTCATTCAAT
>PIJE02000496.1:10177-44661 GCA_002895965.2 Coryphaenoides rupestris
CACAGCGCGCACTGTTCTGCTGACATTAAGGGGAGAATGAAGATTTACTACGTGGGCTTTTATTCATTGGTTGTCCCAGATGAATAAAGATCAAATTATGTGTTTATGAGTTCCGCTGTCTATCTTGACATTTATATGAGCCTGGGCTCGGCTGAAAGTGATTTATGTTTACAGCTCCGCGAATAACAAATGAAGTAGCCCGGGGAAAATATTGCAGCGCTCGCTCGACAACACGACACGCGACGACGAGGCGCTGCAGAGAGAGGTAAGAGATGGAGGGGCGGGGAGGAGGAGGGCGGCTCAACTAAAACAAACAAACCAAAAACACGCCACAAAAACCCAAACAGAAACAAACAAACTACTACATCATTTGGGCGACTCGACAGCGTGCAGAAATGTCGAGGTAGCTGTTGTCGGGAGCGCCACAGTAATAGACACACGACACACACGACACACACCAGTACACGCACACACACACACACACACACACGACACACACACAACACACACACACACACAACACACACACACACACACACACACACACACACACACACACACACACACAACCAACAACACACATATGGCCCTGCTGGCTGAGGCTTCTTGTCTTCGTGCGTTCAGTCACGCTGTCGAGTCGCCCAAATGATGTAGTAGTTTGTTTGTTTCTGTTTGGGTTTTTGTGGCGTGTTTTTGGTTTGTTTGTTTTAGTTGAGCCGCCCTCCTCCTCCCCGCCCCTCCATCTCTTACCTCTCTCTGCAGCGCCTCGTCGTCGCGTGTCGTGTTGTCGAGCGAGCGCTGCAATATTTTCCCCGGGCTACTTCATTTGTTATTCGCGGAGCTGTAAACATAAATCACTTTCAGCCGAGCCCAGGCTCATATAAATGTCAAGATAGACAGCGGAACTCATAAACACATAATTTGATCTTTATTCATCTGGGACAACCAATGAATAAAAGCCCACGTAGTAAATCTTCATTCTCCCCTTAATGTCAGCAGAACAGTGCGCGCTGTGCCCCCCCCCCCCCACCCCTATCTTCTCCCCGTCTTCTCCTGACTGATTTGGAGTCATTTAGCATCTCCGCCTCTGATTTGCAATATGCAAAGACATGGGGGAGGAGGGGGCAGCGGCCGGAACCCCGCTGCCCCCTCCTCCCCCATGTCCAGCGCCATGCGACTGGCTACTGGCTACCTCTACTGGCGACTGGCTACCTGTACCGGCTACTGGCTATTGGCGACTGGCTACCTCGACTGGCGACTGGCTACCTCTACTGGCGACTGGCTACCTCGACTGGCGACTGGCTACCTGTACCGGCGACCGCTACTGGCTACATTAGGGCTGGGCGATTAATCGATCTCGAATTGAGATCGTAATACAACTTTTGGCGATCTCAATCTATCAGCCTTCACGATTTTTTTCGATCTGGATAGATCTGACAGCAGCGCACCGGAAATAAACGCGACAAAAGCCCTTCAGGGATGGGGGGGGTTCTGCTGGTGTTCGCTTCTTGGTGGCTGTATGTGCGCCGACTTGAACCCGAGTGCAAACCTCCAGCACAGACCGCAGCACCACCAAGACGCCAACTTGGACATGGTCTCTGGGCGTATTTAACTTTACCATTAATAGGACTTAGACATAAGAGAAGGCTTTCCACGGGATTTGAACCGAGGACTGCAGAGCTGAAGGTAAGACCTCTCTCCGCTGTGCCACCGAGACAGCACACTACGAAGTGGTACTTTTAAGTCAACGCCCTAACACTCACCCTAACCCTAAGTCCTGTGAACCATATTGTCATGTCCTGATGGTGCAGTGGAGAGAGTGCATTGTTATCAACTCCAAGGTCATGTGTTCAAGTCACGATGGAAATCTCTTGTCCTTTTCCAACTTAACGCCGCATAAGTATAATGTCAAATGCCACCTCCTGTATTGGTGGCACAGCAGAGAGAGTTCTTACCTTCAGCCCTGCAGTCCTCAGTTAAAATCCTGTGGAAAGCATTCTCTTATGTCTAAGTACCGTGAACGGTAAAGTTAAATATGCCCGGAGACCGTGTCTTGGTGGTGCTGTGGTCTGCTCTGGAGGTTAGCACTCTGGAGACTCAGGTTTGAGTCAGAGCACATGCGGCCACCAAAAAGTGAAAGCCAGCGGAACCTCCTATCCCCCCCTCAGAGGGGCTGGGGGGGTGTTACACCTAAAGGGCTCTTGCTGACAACTGAGAGCTTGTGACTCTTTTTTTAAAGCATAAAAGTGACTTTACTTACTTGACTTCCTTTGTAGTTGGGTCCTTGCCCCCAAAATGCATCCCTGTTAATTTATTTATGCTCAAGTGATTTATTTGCATTGGGGAGGGGGGGGGAATTAATTAACAGGGATCAATTGGTGGGGGGAAGGGCCCAACTACAAAGAAACAAACTACTTTAAGTAAGTCTTCACTTAAATGATTCATGCTTTAAGAAAAACAGTTGCGAGCTCTCGGTTGTCAGCAAGAGCCCTTTAGGTGTAACACCCCCCCAGCTGCTCTGAGGGGGGGGAAGGGGGTTCTGCTGGCATTCATATGTGTGCTGACTCGAACCTGAGTCTCCAGAGTGCTAACCTCCAGCCCGGTGGTGCGGTGGCACAGTGCTTGTGTGGAGTTTGCATGTTCTCCCCGTCTCCTTACGCAGTAAAAGAACCCCAATTAAAAACATGTTAAGATCGCCTCTCCTGTCCACATCCCTGACCAAGATGTGGATGTAAAACATGGAGCTGTTGGTCCCCGGGCACTATGTGTGTGGACTAATAAAGATCTTCTTCACAGACCACAGCAACACCAAGATGCCTACTTGGGCATGGTCTCTGGGCGTATTTAACTTTAACAAGAGAAAGCTTGCCACAGGATTTGAACCCATGACTGCACAGCTGAAGGTACGAACTCTCTCCGCTGTGCCACCACATTATGAAACGATCAGAGGTGACATTTGACATTACACTTATGCTGCATTGTTAAGTTTGAAAAGGACGAGAGATTTCCATCGTGACTTGAACACATGATCTTGGAGTTGATAACAATGCACTCTCTCCACTGCACCATCAGGACATGACAATACAATTAACAGGACATAGGGTTAGGGTTAGTGTTAGGGCGTTGAATTAAAAGTAACCCTTCATAGTGAGTTGTCTCAGTGGCACAGCAAAGAGAGTTCTTACCTTCAGCTCTGCAGTCCTGGGTTCAAATCCCACCAGTCACGCTCCAAGCAGGACTTGAACACACGACCGCAGAACTGACAACCGAAAACTGTAGCCGCTGTGCCACTGAGACACCACGCTATGAAGCTGTTAAATTGAGTCCTATTATAGGTCTGTTGTTAATGTAAATGCGGGCGGGATTAAACAACGCAACGCCTCCCCGGGGAAGTTTATTCCAGGGTGCTGGAGAGGAGGCTCCGGACGATTGTCGAACCTCAGCTTCAGGAGGAACAATGCGGATTCCGTCCCGGCCGTGGAACAGTGGACCAGCTCTTTACCCTCGCAGGGTTGTTGGGGGGGCATGGGAGTTTGCCCATCCAGTCTACATGTGCTTTGTGGACTTGGAGAAGGCCTATGACCGTGTCCCCCGGGGAATCCTGTGGGGGGTACTACGGGAGTATGGGGTACCGGGGCCGTTGGTACGTGCCATTCGGTCCTTGTACGAACAAAGTGCGAGCTGCGTCCGTATTCTCGGCACAAAGTCAAGCACGTTCTCAGTGGGTGTTGGACTCCGCCAAGGTTGTCCCTTGTCACCGGTTCTGTTCGTGATCTTCATGGACAGAATCTCAAGGCGCAGCCAAGGTGAGGAGAGTGTCCGGTTTGGGGACCTCAGAATTGCATCTCTGCTCTTTGCAGATGATGTGGTTCTGTTGGCTACATCAGACCGTGACCTCCAGCATGCACTGGGACGGTTTGCAGCCGAGTGTGAAGCGGTCGGGATGAGAGCCAGCACCTCCAAGTCTGAGGCCATGGTTCTCTGCCAGAAAACAGTGGAGTGATCGCTCCGGGTTGGGAATGAGGTGCTGCCTCAAGCGAAGGATTTCAAGTATCTCGGGGTCTTGTTCACGAGTGAGGGCAAAATGGAGCGGGAGATGGACAGACGGATTGGTGCAGCGTCTGCAGTAATGCGGGCACTGAGAGGGTCCATCTACGTTCCAACCCTCACCTATGGTCACGAGCTTTGGGTAGTGACCGAAAGAATGTGATTGCGGATACAATCGGCCGAAATGAGGCACGTCCAACTGGGAGGAGATCCCGGGGCAGACCCAGAACCCGCTGGAGGGATTATATATCTCATCTGGCCTGGGAACGCATCGGGATCCCCAAGGAAGAACTGGAGAGTGTAGCTGGGGAAAAGGAAGCCTGGGGGGCCCTGCTTAGCCGGCTGCCACCGCGACCTGGTCCCGGATAAGCGGACGAGAATGGATGGATGGATGGATGGATAATTCATATTTTGTACTTTATTTTATCTTAAAGTTGCACAGGGCGTTTGAGCCACTTGTTTTACTATTTTTGTCTTCCTCGAAAAACATGTGAGATGTTTGCTGCCCAGCTTTCAGTTTTATTTACATTTAAATAATTTGAAAGGTGTGTTTTATTTTAAGGCTATTAACAGATGGCGTACAGCAGTGTAAAAATTTTTTTTGCCAGATCGCCCAGCCCTAGGCTAGCTCTACCGGCCACTGGCTACTGGCTACTGGCTACAGGCTACTGGCTACTGGCCACTGGTTACTTCTACCGGCTACCGGCTACTGGCTACTGGCTACCGGCTTCTGGCTACTGGCCACTGGCTACTGGCTATTGGCTACTGGTTACCTCTACCGGCTACTGGCTACTGGTTACCTCTACCGGGTACCGGCTGCCGGCTACTGGCTACCTCTACCGGCTACTGGCTACTGGTTACCTCTACCGGGTACCGGCTGCCGGCTACTGGCTACCTCTACCGGCTACTGGCTACTGGTTACCTCTACCGGGTACCGGCTACCGGCTACTGGCTACCTCTACCGGCTACTGGCTACTGGTTACCTCTACCGGGTACCGGCTGCCGGCTACTGGCTACCTCTACCGGCTACTGGCTACTGGCTACATCTACCAGCTACTGGCTACTGGCTACTTGCTTCCTCTACCGGCTACCGGCTACTGGCTACTGGCTACTTGCTACCTCTACCGGCTACTGGCTACTGGCTACTTGCTACCTCTACTGGCTACCGGCTACTGGCTACTGGTTACCTCTACTGGCTACTGGCTACTGGCTACCGGCTACTGGCTACTTGCTACTCTACCGGCTACCGGCTACTGGCTACTGGTTACCTCTACTGGCTACTGGCTACTGGCTACTTGCTACCTCTACCAGCGACTGAATACTGGCTACTGGCTACTTGCTTCCTCTACCGGCTACTGGCTACTTGCTACCTCTACCGGTTACTGGCTACTTGCTACCTCTATCAGCTACTGGCTTCCTCTACTGGCTACCGGCTACTGGCCACTGGGTACTGGCTACTGGCCACTGTGTACTGGCTACTGGTTACCTCTACCGGCCACTGGCTACTGGCTACCGGCTACTGGTTACCTCTACTGGCTACTGGTTGCCTCTACCGGCTACTGGTTACCTCTACCGGCTACTGGCTTCCTCTACTGGCTACCAGCTACTGGCTACTGGCTACTGGCTACCTCTATCGGCTACTGGCTACTGGCTACTGGCTACCGGCTACTGGTTACCTCTACCGGCTACTGGCTACCGGCTACTGACTACTGGTTACCTCTTCTGGCTACTGGCTACCGGCTACTGGTTACCTCTACCTGCTACTGGCTACCGGCTGCTGGTTACCTCTACCGGCTACTGGTTACCTCTCCTGGCTACTGGTTACCTCTACTGGCTACTGGCTACCGGCTACTGGCTACTGGCTACTGGCTACTCGAAGTGACACGAATGCAAGGAGGGAAGCGTGCTCCGACTGGAGAACGCTTCCCTCCTTGCATTCGTGTCGCTTCGAGAACAGCCATTTATTTAAATGTTTCTGTGACTTGTTTTTTATTTTTATTTGTTATTTGTTGACCAACTCTCTCACACACCACACAAGACGAGAGCCACCCTCGATATACTGTATATAGCCAATATGCGCTACATATTTCCCATTATGTAGCCTATGTATAGGCCCCCCGTCTCAGAGACACGACGAGTCATAGTTTAATTCCACCGCTGCCTTTAGAGGAGACAGCAGTGTGTTTACAAGCATCTCTCGCCGGATTGAGAGAGTGTGTGTGTTTGTGTGTGTGTGTGTGTGTGTGTGTGTGTGTGTGTGTGTGTGTGTGTGTGTGTGTGTGTGTGTGTGCAATTTTGTGTGTGTGTTTTAACATAGGTGGGCTTTTAGCGAGCCCTCCGTCCAAACCTCTTAATGTTTTCACCGGCTGCAGCTTTCCACAGAAGACACGAGAAAGCACCGACATCTCACAAAAAGCTGACCGGATTATACGGTTGCCGCTTTCAGTGGCTTGTAGCGGTTGACCTTTACTACACCGCACCACCCTGGTGTCTTCTCTGGGCTCCTCCGACCGCAGGACACACACAGATGGTGTGATGTTAGCGCTCTCCCCGACTGTGTGTGTGGCGATGGCTGGTTTAACCTGGGGTGCACTGATTAGTCAATGCACCCCAGGTGTGTGTGCAACCCCAGACTCTAACTCGGGGCCTGGTGAGGCTGCATAAAACTGAATGAAAACACCCGTGCCGCCAGGGTATTATGTAGGAGAGCAGAGAGAAGGTGGAAAAAAGACAAGCTTCAAATCTCTTATGACATGTTGAGGAGTTGCCTTGTCAATTATCAAAAAATTATCAAAGCAGCCAGAGCAAATTACTTTGCTGATATTATTTCAAAAAACTCTCATTCACCCAAAGCAATATTTGACACTATCAACACTGTCCTAAACCCTGCTGTTACTGCCCCCTCTGTGCCCTCCACAGTCACTTGTGATGAATTCCTCAATTTCTTTACAAGAAAATTGAGAATATCAGATCGGGTATCTCACCCCCTGTCTATGACCCCCCCACTCCTCCTCCCTGCTCTGCTGTCCTAACTAGGTTGGAGCCGGTGTCTCTGGCCCATATCAGCGACGTGGTCAGACACACTAAGCCGACTACCTGTCCCATGGACATCGTCCCTACACGCCTATTGAAGGATGTCTTTGACACCGTAGGTCCCACTGTCTCCCTCATTTTGAACAGTAGTCTAGTGAACGGCTCTGTCCCTTCCTGCTTTAAACATGCAGTAGTGCACCCCATTATTAAAAAGCCCAACCTCGACACCACTGTTTTAAATAACTTCCGGCCTATCTCAAAGCTCCCATTTCTGTCAAAGGTCCTAGAAAAGATTGTATACTCTCAGCTCCTGTCTTTTATAGAGAATAACAATATCATGGACAAATTCCAGTCAGGCTTCAGAGCACGCCACAGCACTGAGTCTGCTCTGCTTAGAGTCTCAAACGACCTTCTGCTCTCCCCGTGAATTCAGGTAAATGTGCCATTTTTAGTTCTCCTGGATCTTAGCTGCGCCTTCGACACTATGGACCACAATATCCTGTTAAGCCGTCTTGAGCCCAGGTTGGTATACAGGCGCAAGCGGCCTCCAGTGGCTTTACATTCTTAACTTATTGACAAATCGTTCTCTGTAGATTCTGGAAACCTTTTATCCACGTCAGCTCCCATCACCTGCGGAGTGCCTCAAGGCTCAATCCTGGGGCCAATTCTGTTTTCCTTATACATGCTCCCACTAGGTTCCATATTTCAAAAACACAATGTGTCTTATCATTGCTACGCTGACGACACCCAGGTGTACCTCCCCATAGAAACAAGTAATAAGAACAACAGCTCAGTTAGTATCCTCCTTAAGTGCCTAGACGAGGTCAAAGCGTGGATGGCTAGAAACTTCCTCCAACTAAATGACGCCAAAACCGAAGTGGTACTATTCGGCCCCTCCAACATCACCAAGGCCACTGCTGACTGCTTAGGACCCCTGGCACCCAACCTTCACCCCCATGCTAGTCATCTTTGACCCATGCCTCAAGTTTGACAAACAAATAAACTCTGTTGTGAGAGGTTGCTATTTTCAATTACGTAACATCGCCAAAGTAAAACCATTCCTCACACCAAACGATCTAAAAACCGTTACCAACTCACTAATCACCTCACGGCTAGATTACTGTAATTCACTATACCTAGGCACCAACCAGTCACATATATCCCGTTTACAACTGGTGCAAAACGCAGCTGCCCGGCTTATAACTGGGACTAGAAAAAGAGACAGCATCACACCCGTACTGTCGTCCCTGCACTGGGTACCTATCAAGTACAGGATTGATTTTAAAGTTGTATTGTTTGTTTTTTAAGGCTCTACATGGCCTGGCACCCCCAGTACATCTCAGAACTTATCCACCCACTCTCCAATCCCAGGACACTCAAGAATCTTCTGACCTGCTCCTCCTGTCAGTGCCCTTGGTCGAGGTTAAGGGCTCTGGGCGACCGCGCTTTCTCAGTTGCTGCCCCAAAGCTCTGGACACCATACCACACTCAATCAAATGTTCCCCCGTCCGAGGTCGAGCCCTCGGCTGCACCAATGAACGATTGGCCGGCAAGACGGCGTCTGATTTAAATAGCGCGCATGTCAGCCGCTTGGGACCGAACTCTTTTACTCCCGAAACTGTGCGAAGTGGGACGCACACCGTGACCTGTACTGCATGAGTATCTGTTTTATATCACCAGTGTTTTAAGATGATGGTCATGTTTAAGTAGCGAACTCCTTTTGTAGTTTTTGTTTCCATCTGCGTACAGTGTGCCTTCTCAGCGCTTTCTTGCGCACAGTATTGTTGTATCCTATTGTTAAAGGAACAGGGGAGGGTTGCGCTGTAACCATCGTAGGCTACATTATTGTTTCTTTCTTTCTTTCTTTCTTTGAGCATAAACCCCCAGTATCTGTAGATTGATGGCCGTGGCCTGGAGTGCGAATAGTGTCGTACAGTTAGTCCAACTACTGGTTAACTCACGTGTGTTTGATTGCTGTGAATTCCCACCTTGTGTGAGTTGCCTTTGTGTAAGGATCCCCTTTGATAGTGCAGTGCTTTGGAGTGTTCATATTGTGTGCAGTGCTTTTTGAGTGTCTGTATTTAATCCATTCAACTATTTATGGTAGCAACTTTGTATATTTATTGTATTTCCATAACCTGGCACATGGTACCCAATGATTTGCTTGTTTTTAAAGAGAAGCCACAGATATTTAATAATATCCTACTTTTCTAACTTGTGTGGTGTACACTTGTGTCACTGAAGTCCCATCCCAGACCATTGGTGTTTTACCTATCTTACCATCCATTACATCGGCATGTACTGTTATTGTGTGGGCAGCACACTGATTATCAGCCATTTCAGCGGTCAAGCACAATGTAAACACTGTAAACAAGGTGAGTCAATAATAACCTAATGAATAACACATAGAGGCCTGGGAGCTGTGGTACCAGCTAGCCCAGGGCTAACAGCTAGAGAGCAACCTTGAAAGAGATTTGAGAATGGAGGTCAAACTAATATGCAGCAAATAAAGAATATTAAACAAGTAAACAAACAAGAAAGACTGAAAACAGCCCTCTCTCTGAAATTATAATCTTACGAATGGACTGTTATTATGTGCTGTTACTATTTATAATCTGTGCATTCTGTGTGTATCCAGCAGGCAGAATCTGGAATTTGTATTAACCCTGGACCTTACTTCACACTCTCTCGCTGTGAAAGTCTAACGTTTGTTCTGCTGATTTTCAAACACCGGATATATGCACCAAATATACGGAAAAATACATCTGATTGTTTTCTATTACTTTTTATTATTATTATCACCTGAAGCCTAACAACCCTGACGAACGAACCATCTCTCTCCTATTATGATTATTATTTGTAAGCAAATGGAAGCACACCCACGCAGGGGGAGGTGAGCAGGGGAGGACATGCCCTGGACCCTGCTGGGGGGGGGGGGGGGGTGTTCAGGATGCCCAGCACCCCCTTCTCCCAGAGCACAGGCCGGCGGCGCTGTTTGACGAGCCCCAGAACGAGGCTGACGGGAGGGGGAGGAGAAGGTCAATACTGTCAGCATGGAGCAGGGTCGGGGTGTCAGGGGGTGCGGAAGAGGGCGAGAGACACCAGGGTTCACTCTTAGTGTGCTCTCTCTCCCCCTCTTCTCTCTCTCCCTCTCTCTCTCTCTCTCTCTCTCTTGCTATCTCTCTCTCTCTCCCTCTCTCTCTCTCTGCACTGGGCTAGCTGCTGGTGTTTCCACAACCTTTAAAAGAGCACGTCTGCATGTTTTTGAGGGAGAAACCCCTCACACACACACATGCACACACACACGCACGCACACATACACACACACACATGCACACACACACGCCGAGCACGGACCACCTCCCCTCGACTGGGAAATGTGTGGTTAAGTGGCTCCTCGGCTGTGGGTGTCTTGGGGTCCCGAACCAGACCTTTGGTATTCGTCGCGCGAATGAATTCAGCAGCTGCCCCTCACAGCCCTCCTCCATATTCTCATTATCTGAGCCCTCTGGGAACTAGTGTGGCGTCCTCCGCTCGGACTAAAGCGGCCCAGAATGCTTGGGAGCCGTCCGTGAGGAAAAATGTCTGCGACAAATGATGATAATTTTGACCGGAGTTCTCTGAGTTCTCTCTCTCTCTCTCTCTCTCTCTCTCTCTCCTCTCTCTCTCTCTCTCTCTCTCTCTCACTCTCGGCATATCTGCCTTCCTGACGATGGGTCCCTTGAAGTGTGTCTCCATTGGGACTCCGTAGCCGATAGGAATTTCAAATAAGCTATGGCGATGGATTTCTCCACAATGTACAGTATCTTTCTCCGTCAGCGGCATGCTGGGTACTTCAGGTCCTGCGGTTGTGTCACGGTGGCCACAGAGGAACTTCTGTAGCTTTGTGTCGCTCAGTGGGTGGATCAGGTGGCCTGAATAGCTGATTACCTTGGGTAACAAGTAAAAGGTTACGGGTCCTGTTCTCTGTCCAACCCACAACAAAACCCACAAAATAACGAAAAGCTACACATTCAAACTAAATACACAAAAAAGGCAAAGACTAGTGATTTTTAATCCGACCGCCCGTACATCACGTTTGTCTGACCTTTCACCCTTTGACCCAGAGTCACGCGTTCAATTCAATCTGTGGCGAACCACAATGATTGCTTTTACTTTTACCCCTGAACCTGCCTTTGGACACACTGTCCTTCCTTCCTTTCTTCCCTTGTTTCCTCACTCCTCCTGTTTCCTCTCACTCCTCGTGCTTCTCCTCCACCCTAATAGTGGAGTTTTGAAGGTGAGCGCCATGCCGTATAATGGGGAGTGGCAACAGAGAGCTTAGAATGCGGCGGCGTGCTAACGCAGAACGACGGAGCCTCTGCACGGCGGCGCGGACGGACGCCCACCGGCCAAGGGATGGGATTCAATCCGCGACTCGGTTAGCATGCCGTCGGGTTGCCCTTCAGGCGCTGAATGACACGTGTGTGTGCATGGACACGTGCGCTTCGTAAACACAACACAACACACACACAGACACACACATGCACATAAACACACACACACACACACACACACACACCACACACACACACACACACATGTACGTGCACACACCCACGTACATGCACACACACACACGTACATGCACACACATACACACACACACACACACACACACGCACACACACATGTACGTGCACACACCCACGTACATGCACACACACACACACACACACACACACACACACACACACACACACACACAGGGATAAGGACACACACACACACATGGAACAGACTTGCCCACATGCACACGCACTCAAATGGCTGTATCCTTGCATTGGTACACACATCACACACACACACGCAGCATCACACTCAATCACATCAAGTCTCAATGACGCACCATTTTTGCATGTGCGCACACACACACGCACACACACACACACACACACGCACACACACAAACATACTATAAATCTTTAGCATCAATAGCATCATTGTCAGTCTATTATAGCATTATTGTCGATAATGAATACCATTGCTATATAACAGATCGTAAAACAAACAGCCCAGCAGCCCACTAGTCTCAAGGTAACACTTCCCCGTCTCTCTCTAATCCCCCGTCTTTGATGAGCGCTGCATTGTTCTCTTCTAAGCATTCTCATTGTTTGTCCTTGCTGTGTTTTTCTTTTTCACCGCTTCGATCCGAGCAACATCGGCCGCGTACCAATGCGCCCACGACAATGAGCCTCCTCCTCCTCCTCCACCACCACCTCCTCCTCCTCCCCCCCCCCCCCCACCCCACCACACACAGTTCCTCAGCTCCTCACCAGCAGCATGGCCTCCGTTACAATGCGGCCCCCGCCAGCCCCAGAGACCCCAGTGCTCGGGCTTCTTTGCAGTCGCAGTGTTGTCGATGCGAATGGGGCTAAGTGATGCATTCAAATGTTTGCTAAATCACGGACGGAAACGGAGCCATTTACAAATAAATGGTGGAGCTTCAGTTGGCCCTCAGTCGGTCTCTGACGATGTTCGAGGGACTCAAGTAGACACAACCTCCCCAGATACCGAGGCGGCGCGACGGAATAATTCATGACGAGCTCAACATCGGAAAAGTTCCTCTAATCCGAGAAGAATGCGTTGAGCGTGGACAGGAAACAGCCGTGGATACAACTTCCACCGAGTGCCTTTAAACCTGAGCCGAGTAAATTAATAAACCTGTCCCTCAGTCGTGACGGCGCTTCTGCCAATTAGCCAGAGGTGAGAGAACGAGCTAATTGCTGCGCGAGCGAAGGTTACGGGCGACGCGCGGGTTGGAGGTCAATTTCCTCCTGCTCAAGAACGTGACAGCTGAATAGGCAGACTAATGTCCTGCGCTCGGCCCAGTGAGTCCACCTGCCGGGAATCTCAAGAGTGGCTCCTCCGCCCGTAGTTCTTCTGTGCAGACACCGGGGGGCAGTCAAGAGTTGGGTGGACGTTGTAATTGGGCGGAAAGGAGGAGGTAGTGGTGGCGGGGGTGGGGGGGGGGGGGGGGGGGGGGTGGTAGTGGGTAGCAGGATCCGTTCTAATCACCTCCGCTTCTGATCACACAGAGAGAGAAACACACGCTAAGTATAAAGCAGCCCGGGAAGAAAGGCAGAAAGTGAGGAATGAGCGAGAAACGAAGATGAAAATAGACAACAAAGCGGGTATAAGAGAGAGAGAAAGAGCACGAGCGAGAGAGAGCGAGAGGTGGAGAGAGAGAGCGAGAGATATGGAGATGAAGAGGCAGACAGACGAGTCAGAGAGAGAGCGAGAGAGAGAGCGAGAGAGAGAGAGAGAGAGAGAGAGAGAGAGAGAGAGAGGGGAAAGGGCTGGAGGAGGTGGAGGTGGTTATGAAGGTGGTGAAGGAGGAGCAGTCATGGAGGTGCAGAAGAAGGAGGAGGAGGAGGAGGAGGAGGGGAGGATCGGTGGAGGAGGAGGCGAAGGCAGGGCTGAAGAGCGCAGACCCACTCTGCAGCCATCTTTGCATAATGCCGTGTTGCTCGTCGGCTGGCGTCGGGCGCGCTCAGCACCTAAAGTGCTGCATCTGTTTACAAGCAGGCCACTTTGCTGAGGGCCCCAGATCCACTCTCCATTCATCAGGCCCCCCCCCTTAAGGGCCCGCAGCTGGAAGAATAGAGAGAGATGATCGCACACACGCCTCTCCATCTGCTGGGATTCATGGAGACGCGCGACGCCCGAGAGACACACACACCACACACACAACCACACACACACACACACACAACACAGCACACACACACGCCCAGGATTAACATGCAATACGGTGAAGATACACACTACCACACACTTAACACATCAACCACACACACCCACACAGAACAGTCGACAGATGCACACTGAAACACCACCACACGCATGCCTACAAACAACATACACATGGAGGGCATAAGTTGTTTTGCATGGAAACAGATGCTGATGCAAACACACACACACACATGCACACAGACACACACACACACACACACGCACACTCAGACAAACAGACACAGTCAGATTTCAAACATACACGAAAACAGATGCTGCTACACACACACAACACACACACAACACCACACACACACACACACACACACACAGGACAGACACCAGACACCACACAGACGCAGACACCACACACCACACACACAGACACACACAGAGGACACACACACAAACACACACACGCACCAAACACAGACACACACCCACAGCACCACAAAGCACATACACACACAGACACCACACACCACACACACCAAACACACCACACAGACACACACAGAGACACACACCACACACACACACACACACACCACACACACACACACACAGGGAGTGCGCACCTGCATGCACACAAATACCGCACACACAACACACACACAGACACACACACACACACACACACACACACACACACACACACACACACACACACAACCCTCCCTCAGCCGCACCAACGGTGATACCACCCAATCAAAAAATGATTTCCTTTGTTCAGGCATAACTTGAGTTCCATGTCGGTGATGACATCGATTTGTTTGTGTCCTCCAGATATACGCCCCGCTTTTATTTTCCAATCTCCCGGGCGTTATACAGTTGCAGCACTCATCACGGCCAAATGAGGGCGAGAGACAACAACAGACAGAGAGATAATGCACATTTAGAGAACACACACACAGGCGCACCCACACACACACGGGTACACCCACGGCGCACACACAGACACACACACACACACACACACACACACACACACACACACACACAACACACACACACACACACACAGGCACACCCACACACACAGACACACACACACACACACACACACACACACACACACACACACACACAGGCGCACACACACACACACACACACACACACACACCACACACAAACACACACACTCTCTCAATCCGGCGAGAGATGCTTGTAAACACACTGCTGTCTCCTCTAAAGGCAGCGGTGGAATTAAACTATGACTCGTCGTGTCTCTGAGACGGGGGGCCTATACATAGGCTACATAATGGGAAATATGTAGCGCATATTGGCTATATACAGTATATCGAGGGTGGCTCTCGTCTTGTGTGGTGTGTGAGAGAGTTGGTCAACAAATAACAAATAAAAATAAAAAACAAGTCACAGAAACATTTAAATAAATGGCTGTTCTCGAAGCGACACGAATGCAAGGAGGGAAGCGTTCTCCAGTCGGAGCACGCTTCCCTCCTTGCATTCGTGTCACTTCGAGTAGCCAGTAGCCGGTAGCCGGTAGCCAGTAGCCAGTAGAGGTAACCAGTAGCCAGGAGAGGTAACCAGTAGCGTAGAGGTAACCAGCAGCCGTAGCCAGTAGCCAGGTAGAGGTAACCAGTAGCCCGGTAGCCAGTAGCAGGTAACCAGTAGCCGGTAGCCAGTAACCGGTAGAGGTAGCCAGTAGCCGGTAGCCAGGTAGCATAGCCAGTAGCCAGTAGCCGAGAGGTAGCAGTAGCCAGTAGCCAGGTAGCTGGTAGCCAGTAGAGGAAGCCAGTAGCCGGTAGAGGTAACCAGTAGCCGGTAGAGGCAACCAGTAGCCAGTAGAGGTAACCAGTAGCCGGTAGCCAGTAGCCAGTGGCCGGTAGAGGTAACCAGTAGCCAGTACACAGTGGCCAGTAGCCAGTACCCAGTGGCCAGTAGCCGGTAGCCAGTAGAGGAAGCCAGTAGCTGATAGAGGTAGCAAGTAGCCAGTAACCGGTAGAGGTAGCAAGTAGCCAGTAGCCGGTAGAGGAAGCAAGTAGCCAGTAGCCAGTATTCAGTCGCTGGTAGAGGTAGCAAGTAGCCAGTAGCCAGTAGCCAGTAGAGGTAACCAGTAGCCAGTAGCCGGTAGCCGGTAGAGTAGCAAGTAGCCAGTTGCCGGTAGCCAGTAGCCAGTAGCCAGTAGAGGTAACCAGTAGCCAGTAGCCGGTAGCCAGTAGAGGTAGCAAGTAGCCAGTAGCCAGTAGCCGGTAGAGGTAGCAAGTAGCCAGTAGCCAGTAGCCGGTAGCCGGTAGAGGAAGCAAGTAGCCAGTAGCCAGTAGCTGGTAGATGTAGCCAGTAGCCAGTAGCCGGTAGAGGTAGCCAGTAGCCGGCAGCCGGTACCCGGTAGAGGTAACCAGTAGCCAGTAGCCGGTAGAGGTCGGCAGTAGCCGGTAGCCGGTACCCGGTAGAGGTAACCAGTAGGCCAGTAGCGGTAGAGGTAGCCAGTAGCGGCAGCCGGTACCCGGTAGAGGTAACCAGTAGCCAGTAGCCGGTAGAGGTAGCCAGTAGCCGGCAGCCGGTACCCGGTAGAGGTAACCAGTAGCCAGTAGCCGGTAGAGGTAACCAGTAGCCAATAGCCAGTAGCCAGTGGCCAGTAGCCAGAAGCCGGTAGCCAGTAGCCAGTAGCCGGTAGCCGGTAGAAGTAACCAGTGGCCAGTAGCCAGTAGCCTGTAGCCAGTAGCCAGTAGCCAGTGGCCGGTAGAGCTAGCCTAGGGCTGGGCGATCTGGCAAAAAATATAATCCCGATTTTTTTTACACTGCTGTAGCCATCTGTAATAGCCTTAATAAAACACACCTTTCAAATTATTTAAATGTAAATAAAACTGAAAGCTGGGCAGCAAACATCTCACATGTTTTTCGAGGAAGACAAAAATAGTAAAACAAGTGGCTCAAATGCCCTGTGCAACTTTAAGATAAAATAAAGTACAAAATATGAATTATCCATCCATCCATCCATCCATTCTCGTCCGCTTATCCGGGACCAGGTCGCGGTGGCAGCCGGCTAAGCAGGGCCCCCCAGGCTTCCTTTTCCCCAGCTACACTCTCCAGTTCTTCCTTGGGGATCCCGATGCGTTCCCAGGCCAGATGAGATATATAATTCCTCCAGCGGGTTCTGGGTCTGCCCCGGGATCTCCTTCCAGTTGGACGTGCCTCATTTCGGCCGATTGTATCCGCAATCACATTCTTTCGGTCACTACCCAACAAGCTCGTGACCATAGGTTGAGGGTTGGACAGCGTAGATTGGACCCTCTCAGTGCCCGCATTACTGCGACGCTGCACCAATCCGTCTGTCCATCTCCCGCTCCATTTTGCCCTCACTCGTGAACAAGACCCCGAGATACTTGAAATCCTTCGCTTGAGGCAGCACACTCATTCCCAAACCCGGAGCGAATCACTCCACTGTTTTCTGGCAGAAACCATGGCCTCAGACTTGGAGGTGCTGGCTCTCATCCCGACCGCTTCACACTCGGCTGCAAACCGCCCCAGTGCATGCTGGAGGTCACGGTCTGATGTAGCCAACAGAACCACATCAACTGCAAAGAGCAGAGATGCAATTCTGAGGTCCCCAAACCGGACACTCTCCTCACCTCGGCTGCGCCTTGAGATTCTGTCCATGAAGATCACGAACAGAACCGGTGACAAGGGACAACCTTGGCGGAGTCCAACACCCACTGAGAACGTGCTTGACTTTGTGCCGAGAATACGGACGCAGCTCGCACTTTGTTCGTACAAGGACCGAATGGCACGTACCAACGGCCCCGGTACCCCATACTCCCGTAGTACCCCCCACAGGATTCCCCGGGGGACACGGTCATAAGCCTTCTCCAAGTCCACAAAGCACATGTAGACTGGATGGGCAAACTCCCATGCCCCTCCCAACAACCCTGCGAGGGTAAAGAGCTGGTCCACTGTTCCACGGCCGGGACGGAATCCGCATTGTTCCTCCTGAAGCTGAGGTTCGACAATCTTCCGGAGCCTCCTTTCCAGCACCCTGGAATAAACTTCCCCGGGGAGGCGTTGCGTTGTTTAATCCCGCCCGCATTTACATTAACAACAGACCTATAATAGGACTCAATTTAACAGCTTCATAGCGTGGTGTCTCAGTGGCACAGCGGCTACAGTTTTCGGTTGTCAGTTCTGCGGTCGTGTGTTCAAGTCCTGCTTGGAGCGTGACTGGTGGGATTTGAACCCAGGACTGCAGAGCTGAAGGTAAGAACTCTCTTTGCTGTGCCACTGAGACAACTCACTATGAAGGGTTACTTTTAATTCAACGCCCTAACACTAACCCTAACCCTATGTCCTGTTAATTGTATTGTCATGTCCTGATGGTGCAGTGGAGAGAGTGCATTGTTATCAACTCCAAGATCATGTGTTCAAGTCACGATGGAAATCTCTCGTCCTTTTCAAACTTAACAATGCAGCATAAGTGTAATGTCAAATGCTACCTCCACGTTTCATAATGTGGTGGCACAGCGGAGAGAGTTCGTACCTTCATAGCAAATGGAAGCACATCCACCCAGGGGGAGGTGAGCAGGGGAGGACATGCCCTGGACCCGGGGGGGGGGGGGGGTGTTCAGGATGCCCAGCACCCCCTTCTCCCAGAGCACAGGCCGGCGGCGCTGTTTGACGAGCCCCAGAACGAGGCTGACGGGAGGGGGAGGAGAAGGTCAATACTGTCAGCATGGAGCAGGGTCGGGGTGTCAGGGGGTGCGCAAGAGGGCGAGAGACACCAGGGTTCACTCTTAGTGTGCTCTCTCTCCCCCTCTCTCTCTCTCTCTCTCTCTCTCTCTCTCTCTCTCTCTCTCTCTCTCTCTCTCTCTCTCTCTCTCTCTCTGCTGGCGTATTTCAAACTATGAAACATGTGTTGGAGAAACACACACACCACACACACACATGCACACACACACACGCACGCACACCACACACACACACATGCACACACACACGCCGAGCACGGACCACCTCCCCTCGACTGGGAAATGTGTGGTTAAGTGGCTCCTCGGCTGTGGGTGTCTTGGGGTCCCGAACCAGACCTTTGGTATTCGTCGCGCGAATGAATTCCATTTGCTTACAAATAATAATCATAATAGGAGAGAGATGGTTCGTTCGTCAGGGTTGTTAGGCTTCAGGTGATAATAATAATAAAAAGTAATAGAAAACAATCAGATGTATTTTTCCGTATATTTGGTGCATATATCCGGTGTTTGAAAATCAGCAGAACAAACGTTAGACTTTCACAGCGAGAGAGTGTGAAGTAAGGTCCAGGGTTAATACAAATTCCAGATTCTGCCTGCTGGATACACACAGAATGCACAGATTATAAATAGTAACAGCACATAATAACAGTCCATTCGTAAGATTATAATTTCAGAGAGAGGGCTGTTTTCAGTCTTTCTTGTTTGTTTACTTGTTTAATATTCTTTATTTGCTGCATATTAGTTTGACCTCCATTCTCAAATCTCTTTCAAGGTTGCTCTCTAGCTGTTAGCCCTGGGCTAGCTGGTACCACAGCTCCCAGGCCTCTATGTGTTATTCATTAGGTTATTATTGACTAACCTTGTTTACAGTGTTTACATTGTGCTTGACCGCTGAAATGGCTGATAATCAGTGTGCTGCCCACACAATAACAGTACATGCCGATGTAATGGATGGTAAGATAGGTAAAACACCAATGATCTGGGATGGGACTTCAGTGACACAAGTGTAAACCACACAAGTTAGAAAAGTAGGATATTTATTAAATATATGTGGGTTCTCTTTAAAACAAGCAAATCATGGTACCAATAGAATAAATATACAAAGTCGCTACCATAAATCGTTGAATGGATTAAATACAGACACTCAAAAAGCACTGCACACAATATGAACACTCCAAAGCACTGCACTATCAAAGGGGATCCTTACACAAAGGCAACTCACACAAGGTGGGAATTCACAGCAATCAAACACCCGTGAGTTAACCGGTAGTTGGACTAACTATACGACGCTATTCGCACTCCAGGCCATGGCCATCAATCTACAGATACTGGGGGTTTATGCTCAAAGAAAGAAAGAAAGAAAGAAAGAAAGAAACCATAATGTAGCCTACGATGGTTACAGCGCAACCCTCCCCTGTTCCTTTAACAATAGGATACAACCATACTGTGCGCAATGTGTGTGTGTGTGTGTGTGTGTGTATGTATGTGCATGTGTGTGTCTGTGTGTGTGTTGTGTTGTGTGTTACGAGCGCACGTGTCCATGCACACACACGTGTCATTCAGCGCGTGAAGGGCAACCCGACGGCATGCTAACCGAGTCGGGATTGAATCCCATCCTGGGTGGCGTCCGTCCGCGCCGCCGTGCAGAGGCTCCGTCGTTCTGCGTTAGCACGCCGCCGCATTCTAAGCTCTCTGTTGCCACTCCCCATTATACGGCATGGCGCTCACCTTCAAACTCCACTATTAGGGTGGAGGAGAAGACGAGGAGTGAGAGGAAACAGGAGGAGTGAGGAAACAAGGGAAGAAAGGAAGGAAGGACAGTGTGTCCAAAGGCAGGTTCAGGGGTAAAAGTAAAAGCAATCATTGTGGTTCGCCACAGATTGAATTGAACGCGTGACTCTGGGTCAAAGGGTGAAAGGTCAGACAAACGTGATGTACGGGCGGTCGGATTAAAAATCACTAGTCTTTGCCTTTTTTGTGTATTTAGTTTGAATGTGTAGCTTTTCGTTATTTTGTGGGTTTTGTTGTGGGTTGGACAGAGAACAGGACCCGTAACCTTTTACTTGTTACCCAAGGTAATCAGCTATTCAGGCCACCTGATCCACCCACTGAGCGACACAAAGCCACAGAAGTTCCTCTGTGGCCACCGTGACACAACCGCAGGACCTGAAGTACCCAGCATGCCGCTGACGGAGAAAGATACTGTACATTCTGGAGAAATCCATCGCCATAGCTTATTTGAAATTCCTATCGGCTACGGAGTCCCAATGGAGACACACTTCAAGGGACCCATCGTCAGGAAGGCAGATATGCCGAGAGTGAGAGAGAGAGAGAGAGAGAGAGAGAACTCAGAGAACTCCGGTCAAAATTATCATCATTTGTCGCAGACATTTTTCCTCACGGACGGCTCCCAAGCATTCTGGGCCGCTTTAGTCCGAGCGGAGGACGCCACACTAGTTCCCAGAGGGCTCAGATAATGAGAATATGGAGGAGGGCTGTGAGGGGCAGCTGCTGAATTCATTCGCGCGACGAATACCAAAGGTCTGGTTCGGGACCCCAAGACACCCACAGCCGAGGAGCCACTTAACCACACATTTCCCAGTCGAGGGGAGGTGGTCCGTGCTCGGCGTGTGTGTGTGCATGTGTGTGTGTGTATGTGTGTGTGTGTATGTGTGTGTGTGTATGTGTGCGTGCGTTGTGTGTACTGTGTGTGTGTGTGTGTCAACAATAGAGAGACTGTGTACACCTTGAAAGGCTGCACACCACTTTTTATTGTAAATTCCTGTCTCGGGTTTACGGTACCCGTGATTTCACGGCCTATAGTTGAAAGCAGACTTAGCCCATGCCACAGGCATCGAATACAATACTCTACTCCAAGGAATCCGCACACTGTTCTCTCTCGACCAAAATGTTGAGACGGAAGACCCTATGCTGCTTAAGCTAATAACTGTTTGTTGTTGTTTAAGATTTTAAAGAGCCTCATTTCTCACATGTACCTCATTTCTCTGATCAGCGTGAAAAAGGAACACACAAGACAAACCAATAGAATGCTTAGAAGAGATTAACAATGTCCAGCTCTCATCAAGACACTCTATAGAGGGAGATCAAGTTCGTTACCTTCACGACTATTTCTGTCTAGCTGTTTGTTTAAGGTCGCTGATCTGTTATTATATAGGCAATTTCATTATCGGGTACAATAAATGCTTCAGATATGACTAACAATATGGCTAATTGTATGCAAAGATTTTATATTTTTGTTTGTGGCGGTGTTTTGTGTTTCTTGTTTGCGCACATCAAAATTGCGTCATTACTTGATGTGATTGAGTGTGATGCTGCGTGTGTGTGTGTGATGTGTGTACCAATGCAAGGATACAGCCATTTGAGTGCGTGTGCATGTGGGCAAGTCTGTTCCATGGTGTGTTGTTTGGTGTTATCTTGTTGTTGTTTGTTTTTGTTTGGTTGTTTGTTTGTTTGTTTGTTGTTGTTTTTTGGTTGTGTTGTTTGTTTGGTTGTTTGGTTGTTTCTTTGTCTGTTTGTTTGTTGTTGATTGGTTCTTTGGTTGGTTGTTTGTTTCTTTGTTGTTGTTGTTGTTGTTGTTGTTGTCTGTGTTGTTATGTGAACATCTTGGAGCTGTCCATGGCACACGACACGTTCTCAGATCACCGAAGGGCAACCCGACGGCATGCTAACCGAGTCGGGATTGAATCCCATCCTGGGTGGCGTCCGTCCGCGCCGCCGTGCAGAGGCTCCGTCGTTCTGCGTTAGCACGCCGCCGCATTCTAAGCTCTCTGTTGCCACTCCCCATTATACGGCATGGCGCTCACCTTCAAACTCCACTATTAGGGTGGAGGAGAAGACGAGGAGTGAGAGGAAACAGGAGGAGTGAGGAAACAAGGGAAGAAAGGAAGGAAGGACAGTGTGTCCAAAGGCAGGTTCAGGGGTAAAAGTAAAAGCAATCATTGTGGTTCGCCACAGATTGAATTGAACGCGTGACTCTGGGTCAAAGGGTGAAAGGTCAGACAAACGTGATGTACGGGCGGTCGGATTAAAAATCACTAGTCTTTGCCTTTTTTGTGTATTTAGTTTGAATGTGTAGCTTTTCGTTATTTCGTGGGTTTTGTTGTGGGTTGGACAGAGAACAGGACCCGTAACCTTTTACTTGTTACCCAAGGTAATCAGCTATTCAGGCCACCTGATCCACCCACTGAGCGACACAAAGCCACAGAAGTTCCTCTGTGGCCACCGTGACACAACCGCAGGACCTGAAGTACCCAGCATGCCGCTGACGGAGAAAGATACTGTACATTGGAGAAATCCATCGCCATAGCTTATTTGAAATTCCTATCGGCTACGGAGTCCCAATGGAGACACACTTCAAGGGACCCATCGTCAGGAAGGCAGATATGCCGAGAGTGAGAGAGAGAGAGAGAGAGAGAGAGAGAGAGAGAGAGAGAGAGAGAGAGAACTCAGAGAACTCCGGTCAAAATTATCATCATTTGTCGCAGACATTTTTCCTCACGGACGGCTCCCAAGCATTCTGGGCCGCTTTAGTCCGAGCGGAGGACGCCACACTAGTTCCCAGAGGGCTCAGATAATGAGAATATGGAGGAGGGCTGTGAGGGGCAGCTGCTGAATTCATTCGCGCGACGAATACCAAAGGTCTGGTTCGGGACCCCAAGACACCCACAGCCGAGGAGCCACTTAACCACACATTTCCCAGTCGAGGGGAGGTGGTCCGTGCTCGGCTGCTCGTTATGTGGACTGCTCGGCAGGCCTGGGCCTGAGTAAATATGCCGCGTGCCGCACGTGCCTCCGCCACCTCCTGCGCTCTCCTGACCTCTGATCCCTTCAGAACGAACAACAAGCTCTCCCAGCAGACGGGAGAACGGCTGCAGTCAGCAGTTAAACACTATCACTTACTGTCCTGCTCCCACAACTAGGATAAGATAAGATAGAACTTTATTCATCGCGAAAGTAATTCTTGTGCCAGGTTGCATAGCAATACAATAAAACAATAGAGGAAATAAACAGAATAATAAACAGATTTTTTTACAAATGTACAGTCAAAATATACAAATATAGTAGGCAAGATAATATTCAGACAGCGAAAAACAATTTGGCATAATATGAAGTAATAATATTGGAAAGTTGTTAATACAGCTGTGATAATAATAATAATAATGGTTAGGGAACGTATTGCACCTGATAGAAAGAATATTAAGAATATTGCACATAATGTTGAAAGGTAATGTAGGAGAGGTATTGGACATAACATTAAGAATATTACATATTGCAGTATTGGACATATGAAGAATATTGCACGTAATGTTGAAAGGTAATGTAGGAGAGGTATTGGACATGACATTAAGAATATTGCACTAGTAGAGCTAGTTACTGGTTTACAGTGTATGCCGTTACTGATTTTAGAATGGATGCTGTTTCTATAGTTAATGATTTTTAGAAGAGATACTGATTTTAGAATGGATGGCGTTTCTATAGTTACTGATGCGTCCTTTTCCTGTTTCTCTAGAACCTGGAGCAGTGCCCCGTCCTTAGCTCCTCCCCTCGCCCCGCCCCCCAGAGAGCCTACCTGCTGCAGAGCGGCTCCGGAGCTCCCAAGAAACAGGTGAGCGTTCACACGTGGAGCAGATCACCACTCTGCACTGCGATCACATGACTTGACCTCAACATGGACGCCCTCTCCCCCCCCCCCCCCCCCCCCCCCCCCCACAGAAAGCTGGAAACTGGACCTCTGTCTAACTGGCTGATGGGAAGCCGCCCAGCGACCAGCCCTCTGATTGGCTATCAGTCCAGCAAGAACCCCCAGGATTGGCTGGCGCCACCAAAGGAAGGCCAGGTGAGGTCACGTGACAGGAAGTCATCCTCGTGGAGCTACAGAGTGCTCGGTAGAACAGAACGCGGTGACTTAGCGTGATGACGGTTGGAAGGTTGATGAACATGTGTCCTTGTGTCCGTCTCCAGTCCCCCTCCTGTCCCGTGCAGACGGTCTTTGATGTCGGTGCGGCCTGGGGTCACCTGAAGGAGCTGGAGGCGTGGCTCTATCGGACGCCCGTCACCCGGGAGCGGACCAATAGCAGCGGCAGCACCGGCAGCTCCTCCTTCTCCATCGAGAAGATCGACGAGTCGGACTTCAACATGGTCCTGGAGGAGGAGGAGGAGGAAGAAGGAGAGGACCCGGCCCAGTCGGACGAGCTCGACGACTGGCTCATCACCCCCGCCGCCGTTGCCATGGAGACGGCGGCGGAGACGGCAACGGGCGCCGAGAGCTGGACGGAGGTGTTCCGGCCGTTCCACGAGAGCTGGTCACCCGGCGATTGGCTGCCCAAGCCCTGCGCCTCCTGCTGCCAGACCACCACGGGCGCCGTGGAGATCGAGAACCTCGGCAAGCTGGTGTGCCTCAAGACCCCCAGCCCCGCCTCCGCCCCCGCATCTAGCCCCGCCCCCTCCACGCTGGAGGCGTGGCTGCAGGTGGTGGCCCCGGTGCAGGAGGCGTGCCGGGCCAACGAGGTGTGCGGCAGCTACGCGGCGTGTGTTTGTGAGGAGAACTGCGGCCGCCAGGCGCTGAGCTCTTGGCTCCTCCAGCAGGGGGGCCGCGACAAGAACGGGGTCCCGCTCGACAAGAAGACACGCCCCCTCCTCCACCCAGACAAGAAAAGAAAGAGAAAGAGAAAAAAAAATTATATATATATATATATATATATATATAAAAAAAAAATAATAAAAAGAAAAAAAAAACGTGTCATGTGTGTGTCTCCCTCAAAAACATGCAGACGTGCTCTTTTAAAGGTTGTGGAAACACCAGCAGCTAGCCCAGTGCAGAGAGAGAGAGAGAGAGAGAGAGAGAGAGAGGGAGAAAGAGGGGGAGAGAGAGCACACTAAGAGTGAACCCTGGTGTCTCTCGCCCTCTTGCGCACCCCCTGACACCCCGACCCTGCTCCATGCTGACAGTATTGACCTTCTCCTCCCCCTCCCGTCAGCCTCGTTCTGGGGCTCGTCAAACAGCGCCGCCGGCCTGTGCTCTGGGAGAAGGGGGTGCTGGGCATCCTGAACACCCCCCCCCCCCCCCCCCCCCCAGCAGGGTCCAGGGCATGTCCTCCCCTGCTCACCTCCCCCTGCGTGGGTGTGCTTCCATTTGCTTACAAATAATAATCATAATAGGAGAGAGATGGTTCGTTCGTCAGGGTTGTTAGGCTTCAGGTGATAATAATAATAAAAAGTAATAGAAAACAATCAGATGTATTTTTCCGTATATTTGGTGCATATATCCGGTGTTTGAAAATCAGCAGAACAAACGTTAGACTTTCACAGCGAGAGAGTGTGAAGTAAGGTCCAGGGTTAATACAAATTCCAGATTCTGCCTGCTGGATACACACAGAATGCACAGATTATAAATAGTAACAGCACATAATAACAGTCCATTCGTAAGATTATAATTTCAGAGAGAGGGCTGTTTTCAGTCTTTCTTGTTTGTTTACTTGTTTAATATTCTTTATTTGCTGCATATTAGTTTGACCTCCATTCTCAAATCTCTTTCAAGGTTGCTCTCTAGCTGTTAGCCCTGGGCTAGCTGGTACCACAGCTCCCAGGCCTCTATGTGTTATTCATTAGGTTATTATTGACTCACCTTGTTTACAGTGTTTACATTGTGCTTGACCGCTGAAATGGCTGATAATCAGTGTGCTGCCCACACAATAACAGTGAACCCCAGGTGACATGCCGATGTAATGAATGGTAAGATAGGTAAAACACCAATGATCTGGGATGGGACTTCAGTGACACAAGTGTAAACCACACAAGTTAGAAAAGTAGGATATTTATTAAATATCTGTGGGTTCTCTTTAAAACAAGCAAATCATGGTACCAATAGAATAAATATACAAAGTCGCTACCATAAATAGTTGAATGGATTAAATACAGACACTCAAAAAGCACTGCACACAATATGAACACTCCAAAGCACTGCACTATCAAAGGGGATCCTTACACAAAGGCAACTCACACAAGGTGGGAATTCACAGCAATCAAACACACGTGAGTTAACCGGTAGTTGGACTAACTATACGACACTATTCGCACTCCAGGCCACGGCCATCAATCTACAGATACTGGGGGTTTATGCTCAAAGAAAGAAAGAAAGAAAGAAACAATAATGTAGCCCACGATGGTTACAGCGCAACCCTCCCCTGTTCCTTTAACAATAGGATACAACAATACTGTGCGCAAGAAGCCCTTAATCACAAGACAGTCTCAAAGGGCTTTACAGGCCAGATTGTTATGGGCCAAACGTGATTCATGACACCTCCCTAGCCCACCCCCTAAGGGCAAGAAACGACTCCCTTAATTAACAAGGAAGAAATCTCGAGGAGGAACCTCAGAGTGGGGGATCCCTCCTTCCAGGGATGGTTCAGAGTGCAATGGGTGTCATACGGCATTTAAAAACAGGGGTAACAAAGCATGACAAAATGCAAATGACAGAGTGCAAATAACAAAGTACAAATAGTAAATGAAATAGTAATAATAATAATAATAATAATGTGATGGGGTGCTGGCTGGAGAGCAAGCTGGTAGCCGGCAGGTGAGGTGGCCAGGTATCCAGTCACGATCACAGCAGCACTCTAGATAATGGAGACAACATGAGGGTTAGATGGAGCACAGTAAGCAGGAAACATACAAGAACCTCAGACCTAGTACCCATCGGCAGCTAGGGTAGGCTAGTGCTAACGGTATTGATTTAGCTGTAAATTAGAGCTGAGGGGCACTCCTAGCAGCCAAAGGCAAGGGTAAATAGGTGGGTTTATAGTCTCGCCTTAAATCAGCAGAGTCAACCTCCCTGATTACAGGTGGCAGACTGTTCCACAGATAGGGTGCTCGATAAGAGAACGCCCTGTTTCCTGCTGATTTTTTATTTACTTTTGGAATTGATAAAAGGCCAGCTCCTGAGGACCGGAGCGGCCGAGAAGGACAATAGGGAACAATAAGGTCCTTCAGGTACGATGGTGCGGACCCATGCAGGATCTTGTAGGTAAGAAGTAGCACCTTAAAATCTGATCTCACACAAATAACAAACAATCCGAAACAACGGAGGGAGGGAGGGAGGGTGTGGGGGATCCATACAGAACCAGTATACTGGAGCGGCCGAGAAGGACAATAGGGAACAATAAGGTCCTTCAGGTACGATGGTGCGGACCCATGCAGGATCTTGTAGGTAAGAAGTAGCACCTTAAAATCTGATCTGGCATTTATTGGGAGCCAGTGGAGGGAAGTGAGAATAGGAGTAATGTGGTCAAACTTCCTAGTTCTCGTTAGAAGTCTAGCAGCAGCGTTCTGTACGAGCTGGAGGCTTTTTGTAGTAGAGCTCGGTAGGCCAGAGAACAGTGCATTACAGTAATCCAGTCTGGATGATATAAATGCATGGATGAGTGTCTCTGCGTCCGCAGCGGATAGCATTGGTCTGATCTTGGTGTGGGTTTCTCCCTCAAAAATGCAGACGTGCTCTTTTAAAGGTTGTGGAGCAGAGAGAGTGCAGAGAGAGAGAGGGAGAGAGAGAGAGAGAGAAGAGAGAGAGAGAGAGAGAGAGGAGGAGAGAGAGGAGAGGGGAGAGAGGAGAGAGAGCACACTAAGAGTGAACCCTGGTGTCTCTCGCCCCCTTCCGCACCCCCTGACACCCCGACCCTGCTCCATGCTGACAGTATTGACCTTCTCCTCCCCCTCCCGTCAGCCTCGTTCTGGGGCTCGTCAAACAGCGCCGCCGGCCTGTGCTCTGGGAGAAGGGGGTGCTGGGCATCCTGAACACCCCCCCCCCCCAGCAGGGTCCAGGGCATGTCCTCCCCTGCTCACCTCCCCCTGCGTGGGTGTGCTTCCATTTGCTTACAAATAATAATCATAATAGGAGAGAGATGGTTCGTTCGTCAGGGTTGTTAGGCTTCAGGTGATAATAATAATAAAAAGTAATAGAAAACAATCAGATGTATTTTTCCGTATATTTGGTGCATATATCCGGTGTTTGAAAATCAGCAGAACAAACGTTAGACTTTCACAGCGAGAGAGTGTGAAGTAAGGTCCAGGGTTAATACAAATTCCAGATTCTGCCTGCTGGATACACACAGAATGCACAGATTATAAATAGTAACAGCACATAATAACAGTCCATTCGTAAGATTATAATTTCAGAGAGAGGGCTGTTTTCAGTCTTTCTTGTTTGTTTACTTGTTTAATATTCTTTATTTGCTGCATATTAGTTTGACCTCCATTCTCAAATCTCTTTCAAGGTTGCTCTCTAGCTGTTAGCCCTGGGCTAGCTGGTACCACAGCTCCCAGGCCTCTATGTGTTATTCATTAGGTTATTATTGACTCACCTTGTTTACAGTGTTTACATTGTGCTTGACCGCTGAAATGGCTGATAATCAGTGTGCTGCCCACACAATAACAGTACATGCCGATGTAATGGATGGTAAGATAGGTAAAACACCAATGGTCTGGGATGGGACTTCAGTGACACAAGTGTAAACCACACAAGTTAGAAAAGTAGGATATTTATTAAATATCTGTGGGTTCTCTTTAAAACAAGCAAATCATGGTACCATGTGCCAGGTATGGAATAGAATAAATATACAAAGTCGCTACCATAAATAGTTGAATGGATTAAATACAGACACTCAAAAAGCACTGCACACAATATGAACACTCCAAAGCACTGCACTATCAAAGGGGATCCTTACACAAAGGCAACTCACACAAGGTGGGAATTCACAGCAATCAAACACACGTGAGTTAACCGGTAGTTGGACTAACTATACGACACTATTCGCACTCCAGGCCACAGCCATCAATCTACAGATACTGGGGGTTTATGCTCAAAGAAAGAAAGAAAGAAAGAAACCATAATGTAGCCTACGATGGTTACAGCGCAACCCTCCCCTGTTCCTTTAACAATAGGATACAACCATACTGTGCGCAAGAAAGCGCTGAGAAGGCACACTGTAAGCGGATGGAAACAAAAACTACAAAAGGAGTTCGCTACTTAAACATGACCATCATCTTAAAACACTGGTGATATAAAACAGATACTCATGCAGTACAGGTCACGGTGTGCGTCCCACTTCGCACAGTTTCGGGAGTAAAAGAGTTCGGTCCCAAGAGGCTGACATGCGCGCTATTTAAATCAGACGCCGTATTGCCGGCCAATCGTTCATTGGTGCAGCCGAGGCCTCGACCTCGGATGGCGCGTTCATTGGTTGCATTGCCATCAGTAAGTTCACAGGGGCAGCAACTGAGAAAGCGCGGTCGCCCAGAGCCCTTAACCTCGACCACGGCACTGACAGGAGGAGCAGGTCAGAGGATCTGAGTGTCCTGGGATTGGAGAGTGGGTGGATAAGTTCTGTGATGTACTGGGGTGCCAGGCCATGTAGAGCCTTAAAAACAAACAATACAACTTTAAAATCAATCCTGTACTTGATAGGTAGCCAGTGCAGGGATGCCAGTACGGGTGTGATGCTGTCTCTTTTTCTAGTCCCAGTTATAAGCCGGGCAGCTGCGTTTTGCACCAGTTGTAAATGGGATATATGTGACTGGTTGGTGCCTAGGTATAGTGAATTACAGTAATCTAGCCGTGAGGTGATTAGTGAGTTGGTAACGGTTTTTAGATCGTTTGGTGTGAGGAATGGTTTTACTTTGGCGATGTTACGTAGTTGAAAATAGCAACCTCTCACAACAGAGTTTATTTGTTTGTCAAACTTGAGGCATGGGTCAAAGATGACTAGCATGGGGGTGAAGGTTGGGTGCTAAGAAAGAAAGAAAGAAACAAACAATGTAGCCTACGATGGTTACAGCGCAACCCTCCCCTGTTCCTTTAACAATAGGATACAACCATACTGTGCGCAAGAAAGCGCTGAGAAGGCTCACTGTAAGCGGATGGAAACAAAAACTACAAAAGGAGTTTGCTACTTAAACATTACCATGATCTTAAAACACTGGTGATATAAAACAGATACTCATGCAGTACAGGTCACGGTGCCCGTCCCACTTCGCACGGTTTCGGGAGTAAAAGAGTTCGGTCCCAAGCGGCTGACATGCGCGCTATTTAAATCAGACGCCTTATTGCCGGCCAATCGTTCATTGGTGCAGCCGAGGGCTCGACCTCGGATGGCGCGTTCATTGGTTGCATTGCCATCGGTAAGTTCACAGGGCAGAGACACACCCTCTTCTTCAATTAGGACGTCCTCATATTCTCGAAGCAAGGAGAGAGAAGCATGGTTAACAGATATACAATTAAAGTAACTGAACAATAATATTGCAACCATTACACCTACAGCAAAGCGCTCCTTTTAATTTATTTCCAGAGGTTTTTGTCTTGCTATCCGCCACCATGTCTATCTGTGGCCATGGACGGAGTATTTCTAAGGTTATGATGAGTTGATGACGAGGCTTTACAATGGGCACTTTGGGGGCACCCATCGATGCTGCACACTTCACGAAATAAATGAAGCTACATAAATAAAATACAGAGAGAATAGGAGACAGTTAAATGTTGCTGGTACTGCCCAGGGGAGTAACAGTGGAGATTGAACGTAATGCACCCAGATGAGCCCAGTAGTGCCAGAGACTTGTTGCCATAGACGTTGTTGTTGGCAATATGCTAGCATCCCAAAAGATTCCAAAACGAATCTGCCGCCATTTTTCTATTTCGACTCCTTTTAAGTCTGTGGTACTGCCTGATTGTTTATAAGCAGCTGTGATCTTTCAATGGGAGGTGTTGAGGATGTCGTTGCAGTTGGGTAGTGGTGGGGACAATTTCCCGCCAACCTCTCCGGGTATTTCCTGTCTGGGATCAATCAAGCATCACACTGCTGGACCCCGCAGGGTGTCAGATGCACTTTGAACACTTTCTGATCCTCCAACTTCATGTCTGGCGGTGATTATCGTTGTGGGGATACAGCGCATTAGCCTTCGAATTATTACCTGTTCTTTTTCCCCGACACAATATTCAACAGGGCCCCCCACGGGTGAATTCTCAAAAATTTCTGTCAAAAGGTGACTTGGAAAAATTATCCAATTACTCAGTTCAGGATGCTTCTAAACACCGCTCAGAACCGTTTGTGGCTTCTGAGATGTTTAGGCTTTATCTAACCGGAATGTGGAGGGTGTGTGTGTGTTTGGTGGCTGGTTTATCAAATCAAATCAAATCAAGTTTATTTATATAGCACATTTAAAACAACCACTGGATGGCCAAAGTGCTGTACAGTGAAAACATAAAACAGTTAAAAATAAGAACATAGCAATAAAATCATATACGTTAAAACAAATAGATAAAAGTAGTCCGGGAGACTTCACAGACATTCAAATGCCAGGCTCTTCATACCTCAGGTCATGTTGTACACAGGACAAAACCACCTCTCTTTTTTTAATAAGAACGTATTTGAGCAACTATTTAAAGTGTGTGGGAGATGTGTGCTTTAACAAACTGCTTCCCCCCCCGCCGCCCCCCCAGCGCTCTCCTCTCAGGGTAGCCCCCCGTTGTGACTCTGGGGCTCCAGGTTGATGAGAACGACACACCTGCCTTATTTACCCATGTTCCTGGGGGGGGGGGGGGCTGGGGGGGTACTTAGAGATGCAGCGCTGGGTGGGGGGTGGGCTGTAACCTGACACCACAAGGTCTCCTCTCGTCACACCTGACCAGCTTAATGAGGAAAAAGCCTCTCTCTCTCTCTCTCTCTCTCTCTCTCTCTCTCTCTCTCTCTCTCTCTCTCATATCTGTAGCAGAGGAGACGTGGACACACACAAACAAAGAGAGGGAGGGAGGGATGAAAAAAAGAGAGAGAGAAAGAGAGATTGTTTTGTTTTAGTTTTTATTTACCACTCGCTTTGGCAATGTAAATGAACATTTCACATGCCAATAAGCTCTTTAAATTGAAAAAATTGAAATTGAAATTGAGAGAGAGATAGAGAAAGAGAGAGAGAGGGAGGGGGGGGGATGAGAGAGGGAGGGTTAATTAGGGAGTGATGGGGGATATGACAATGGGAGGAGAAAGAGAAGAATAGAGAAATGAGAAGGGAGATTTTGAACGAGGGAGAGAGAGCGAGAGGGAGAGACAAAATGAGGAAGATCGATAGAGGTGGAGGAGAGAGAGAGACAGTGGAAGAAAGAAGAGACAAAGAAAGTGTGTGAAGTGGAGAAGAGAAGGTGTGAGAGGAGGAGGAGAGAGCTGTGGGAGGAGATAGTGAGACAACGTGACGTGAGAAACCAGTTGGAAGAAAGGAGAGAGAAAGTGAAGGAGAGAGAGAATTCAGTAGGAAGAGAGAGAGCGAGAGAGAGAGAGAGAGAGAGAGAGAGAGAGAGAGAGAGAGAGAGAGAGAGAGAGAGAGGAGAGAAAAGAGAGGAGGAGAGAGAGTGAAGTGATGGAGAGAGAGAGAGAGAAGGGAGTATCGGAAGAGAGAGAGGAGAGAGAGAGACAGAGAGAGAGAGAGAGAGAGAGAGAGAGAGAGAGAGAGAGAGAGAGAGAGAGAGAGATCGAGGTGGCTGGCCCTGCACCTCCTCCGTCTCCTCCTCTACAGAGCGAGGCGGTAATGAGATGTTTGCTAATTAACAGGACATCTCCAGCTGCTGACGTTGATTGCCTGCAGTGGCTGGCAGCGTTCTGTATTTGATATTTCACCTACAAAACACCTGTACTGCTTGTTAGATGTGTCTGGATATAGTTCTGTGCTCACAGCGGCAGCAGCATGTGTCATTCCTCCTCACGTGCGAACATGCATTTCACTTTTTCCAAAAGAATGCATCGAAATGAGTCCAACTTTTTACCGCCCACGAGTGGGATCTCATTAATGAGCAACGGCGAGTTGTTTTCAGGAGACTCTACCTCCGACGTGTCATTGCATTACCTGCGTGGCAGGCCCTAAGCCAAACAGGAGACGTTGGGGAGTGGGGAGTGGGTGGGCGAGTAATGACGAGGAGGAGCAACGAATTAGGGAGGTGGATTAGCACCTAGCGGGAAGCAGCTGTCCCAGGTGTCACATCTGGGCGCGATGCGGCCCCCCATGCTACGATGATTAACAGAACAAAAACACACCATCTTGGAAGACAACGTTTGAAGTAACACAATGCTTATCTATTATATTTTTAAAGGCGATGAAAGCACCATTATTTTGAAGCAATGCTAAGATAACAGGGTATGTGTAACATGGTATATCGCATTCAACATTGTTAGAGATACTTTGTTGTAACTATGTCATTGGCCCACCTAAATACTTAGCCGTGAGACCAAATGCCCAGTTTCCACTTGGCATGTGTCACCGCGTAAAGCCAAACTTTGTCCACTTTTCTCCAAGGGTGACGGATTTAGGTAATACACACACACACACACACACACACACACACACACACACACACACACACACTACACACACACACCCCACACACACACACACACACACAGCACACACACACAACACACACACACACAATCTAAAGCAAAAAGTGTTTATCTAATGGCCAATCTCCACGCGTACACCAGTTGCTCCGTGTCAATCTATTTTCACGTGGAGTGAGGAGGGTTATGAACGCTGCGGAGGTGGGAGACTGAGGAGAATGCCAACCCCATGATGTAAAGCCCAAAGCGCAGTGTGAGGTTAATGACGCACGCGGCTCAATATACTAATTATTATAACTTGTGGTCACGTGTCGGATATATATCGCCAGGTCATTTCAACGATCGACACAAGAAAAGCACGGCTTCCAATGGAGAATTTCTGCTTCTTCTCGTCGTGGACTTTTTATAAATCCCTGACAGAGACAAGCGATGTTGTCATTGTGTCAAACATTAGTACATATTGACTAGCCTGCTTGTAATCACAGACAACCAGCAAGCAAGCTAGATATTCTGAGGTACTGCAGCCAATCCCCTGGGCTA
>PIJE02000496.1:54843-62343 GCA_002895965.2 Coryphaenoides rupestris
ACAGACGCACACGCACACACTCACATATAAACACAAAATAAGTAGGCCTATACTGACAAGACACGCTAACAGAAGTTAACTTGCGTGTGCGCAGTACAAACACGAGCATGTGTGCAGCACGGCGTGTCACGAAGACACACAGCGTTATGAAATCAGGAAATCATTTAACTTGCCAATGATGTAAAGATCACGCCAGAATTCAGAGAACAAAATGGCAATGTGAGCAAAGTTAAGAAACAAACTCCCTGTATCTATATAGGCCTACCTTAACCCTATTACTAACACTAATCCTAATATTATATAACTAACCCTGTTACTAACACTAATCCTAATATTATATAACTAACCCTGTTACTAACACTAACACTAATATTATATTACTAACCCTGTTACTAACACTAACACTAATATTATATTACTAACCCTGTTACTAACACTAACACTAATATTATATTACTAACCCTGTTACTAACACTAACACTAATATTATATTACTAACCCTGTTACTAACACTAACACTAATATTATATTACTAACCCTGTTACTAACACTAACACTAATATTATATTACTAACCCTGTTACTAACACTAACACTAATATTATATTACTAACCCTGTTACTAACACTAATCCTAATATTATATTACTAACCCTGTTACTAACACTAACACTAATATTATATTACTAACCCTGTTACTAACACTAACACTAATATTATATTACTAACCCTGTTACTAACACTAACACTAATATTATATTACTAACCCTGTTACTAACACTAACACTAATATTATATTACTAACCCTGTTACTAACACTAACACTAATATTATATTACTAACCCTGTTACTAACACTAACACTAATATTAGTAACCCTGTTACTAGCCTTACTAACTTAACACAAGGCCTACTAACTCTAATCAGAACTAGCGCGTTGGAGAGAATGAGCAAATAGAACAAAAGTAAAAAAGTATAATTGTATAAGATGGAGGGAATGAGAGAATGGAAAACATGAGTGAAAAGATGGAAAGGATGAGAATAGTCCTATAGGCTAGACAATAATAATGAGGCAGGAAGATGGAAAGAAAGACAAAATCGAGAGAAAAAGTGATAGAATGAGAAAAAGAGTGGAACAAATGGAGAGAACAACAAAAGAGAGAAAAGGATGGAGAGTGTTTCTCTTGTAGGAGCCTGGTGGTCAATATGAACACGGTACCACCCATCACCAGCAGATGGGGCTGTTTTCAAAGAACATTCTCATCTGATGTGGTTGTTGCTGGGTGGCTGCAACTTTATTCTTCTTATTTTGTGTTTATTGTTAAATGTGTGAGCCATTATATGTCCTGAAATACAAACATGATGCAAAACTGATACATGACAATACAAATGTCTCATCTTTATGAACTGCCAACGCTCACAATTATCAAAGAATGAAGGATTATTTATTTTCTGAAATGGCCGTTGCCAGTCTCGAGTGTCTTTGGAAGGAAAATGGCGGAGCATACAAAGAAATGACACACACACACATTCATTGAAATCTTTTACAAAAGGTATACAAAATGAATTTACAAAGTGCTTTGTTTTTGATACATGACCTAACAGGACATCGAAAACATTTGAAAACAGTAGCTTGGCCCAGTTTTACAGAAATAAATGTCCCTTAATTGAACTAACTCATTCAGTAAGTATTTCAAATCACAGAAAATAACATAAGATGTTCTGTTATGTGATAATGCTGTTTTATCATAGCTCCAGGTGTGAGGATAACTCTGTTCATTTCATCTTCATACATGATACAATTAAATGGGAGGAAAATAAGTTTTTCATGTTTAAATATAGACCAGATATTGGGGGGAAATAGTAAAAAAACTAATAAAAAATAAAATCAATAAAAAAAATAACTTCTCAAATTACCTCTCAGTTCATTCATTTCATTTTGTTTCTTCTTATTTACAGCGCAATGCCTCAATGACCAAACAAGAAGTATACGTCTTTCTGTTTTCCCGAAGTTTCCAGACGTCTCCGGGCAGAAGACGGTCTCGACAGCTCAAGAGCCCTTGGTCAGATGCAGAACTTCCCACCCTTCTCTGTTCATTCCAGGAGCGCCTCACCCGCTCCCCTAAACATCTCATATTCTAACAAAGTTTCATTATTTACAGTTGTGGATACCGACGGCCATCTTGTGACGCGTTAACGCAGCCGCAGCCAATTAGCTCATCGGCTACCACGCTATAGCCATAGTCAGATATATGGGATATATATGCGCCACTTCTCTGGACGTTTCTGAGGAAGTCTAGTCTAGTGGTAGCCAAACGATGGACCCAGGGGGGAGTTCCTTGGCGATTCGGTCGCGCCTGCTGCGGACCCTCCTCCTCCTCCTCCTCCTCCTCCTCCGCCACCACCGCCGCCACCGCCACCGCCGTCGAGCCCCAGCGAGCGTCGATAGGCTGCTGACAGCCTGTAGAGCAGTGCGGGGGAGGGGCTTGTCTGGGCGTCGGCCTTCTGGGTCATGAGCATCTCGAACAGGGTGCTGACCTCGGACAGCAGGGTGCCGCCCAGGGGGCCGTCCTTCTCCGGCGTCTTGCCAAAGGTGGAGAAGGAGGAGGCGGGGTCGGGGGCGCCCGGGGGCGTGGCGGGGGAGTCGGGGGCCGGTAGGGCGCCGGGGACAAACACGTTGTCATGGTAATCGGCAGAGAGGGGGAGGGAGAGGCGGGCCACCCAGGCAGGGTCCAGATCAGCAAAGATGTCGTCTAGAGAGAGAGGGAGAGAGAGAGAGAGAGAGAGAGAGAGAGAGAGAGAGAGAGAGAGAGAGAGAGAGAGAGAGAGGTTGAGAGATATACTTATAATAAGGAAAAAGAGAGAGATGGCTAGAGACAGAAAGAGAGAAATACATTGAGAAAGTTGTCAGAAACAAAGACAGACTGAGGGATGATTTTTACTTGTGTGTGTGTGTTTGGTGGCTGGTTTGTGCAGCCTCACCTGGCCCTGGCTGATTAGACTGGGACTGGGTGAGGCTGCACACTAATCAAGGCCCACAGGTTAAACCAGCCATGACCACACACACACACACAGAACATCCACTGTAGGTGGTGTGTAGCATTAGCTATGCTACAGATAGAAGCAGCTGAGATGGTTGCAGGGAAATAGAGAAATAGAGACAGAGAGGGAAATAGAAAGAGAAAGAGAGGATGATACAGCAGAGGAGATCTGTGTGTGTGTGTGTGTGTGTGTGTATATTCACACACACATATATTCACACACACACACACACACACACACACACACACACACACACACACACACTGAAACAAACATAACAATGTCTTGACAATCTGTGTGTAGGTAAACATGTTGATATGATAATGTTGTGAATCATCTCCTCCCCCCCCCCCCCCGCCCCACCCCCCTCCTTCCCCACACACAAGCGCATCAACACCGGAGGCAGAACAAGGTCAGGGCCCCGTTTTAGAGCGCAGGGGTCGCGTGATCGCGGGGCTCTTTGGCGGGGAAGCAGACGGGAAGAGGAAATGGCAGAGGGACGTTTATCTGGCCGCTGCTGTCAACAGATCTTTCCCCCCCCCCCGTCTTGCCGACGCTTCCTGGAGCCGCGCGGGAGGAGAGCGCTCGCCGCACATGCACACCCGCCACACCACGTGCACACCCGCCACACCACGTGCACGTACACCACACGTGCATACATCCACAAAGTGCACAAACCCGCCACCGCGCGCCGCCACAAAACATTCCAGGCATTTTGCGAAACTCAAAAGCCGACTTCAAAGTTGCCAGAGTTGACGGATTAACGACGGAGGGAAAATGTGCTGATCAAAACAGCAGGGAAGTTTTTTAAAACTGTTGAGCCAGCAGAACGGGAATATCCACTCATCACAGACATCAGGAAGTGGATTCTGTACCAGAGTACAGAACTGCTACCATGTTATCGCTACCTTGTTATCGCTACCTGTGTCATCGCTACCTTGTTATCGCTACCTTGTCATCGCTACCTTGTTATCGCTACCTTGTATCGCTACCTTGTTATCGCTACCGTGTCATCGCTACCGTGTCATCGCTACCGTGTCATCGCTACCGTGTCATCGCTACCATTTTAAGCTAGGAGCTAAGGAGCTAACTTGGTTAGTTGTCATGGAAACAGTCAACAAATCTTCATCCCAGTGCTTCCCCAAGACGTGCCAACGTATTTCTGCCAGACTTCCATGCTGGAGGTGCCTGAGCCGGGTCTAGGGGCAGCCAGATGTGCCAGGTGTGCATGGTGTGGTGTACCGTGTGTGGTGTGTGTGTGTGTGTGTGTGTGTGTTGTGGTGCGTGATTCTGCTCTCTGTGTCTCAGAGGTTTAGAGTGATTACAGGGCTGCTGTGGAGTCGGTCTCATCAGGCTGGCTTTCATCTCAACGCAACCGCATGCAGCGTGTTACAGCCTTAGATACACACACACACACACACACACATATATATATACACATATAGCACTGTAGTGATAGACACACACACACACACACACACACACACACGTTTTTTATAAGATGCAGATGTGGGGTGTGTGTGTGTGTGTGTGTGTTTGTGTGTGATGTGTGTGTGTGTGTGTGTGGTGGGGGTGAGGGAATGAGTACTCAAACATTTAAGATGTTTCACCCGCAGGTGAGAGAGGGTGGTGGGAGGTTGAGATGGGGAGAGGGCGGGAGGGAGGGCAGGAGGGCTGTAAACACGCGAGACAAAGAAGACCAGACAGAGGCAACCAACCCTGCCAGAGGACCTGTTAGCGGCCTGCTCCAGCCTCCCTCCCTCTCTCCTTCCCTCCCTTCCTCTCTCTCTCTCTCTCTCTCTCTCTCTCTCTCTCTCTTTCTCTCTCTCTCTCCGGATCAAAGCCTCTGTTGACACCAGACACCCTGGAGATCTACTACTACACCATGACCACTCACTCCATCATCTGCCTGTACTCTCTCTCTCTCTCTCTCTCTCTCTCTCTCTCTCTCTCTCTCTCTCTCCTCTCTCTCTCTCGCTCTCGCTCTCTCTCTCTCTCTCTCTCTCTCTCTCTCTGTCTCTCTGTCTCACACACACACACACACATACTTATACCGCTATACCTGTATGCCTGTCTTTCTCCCACACATTCACTTGTCGCTTTTTCTCTTTCCATCAGACACACCCCCTCCCCCCACACACACTCTTACTTTCTACCCATCTCTCTCTCTCTCTCTCTCTCTCTCTCTCTCTCTCTCTCTCTCTCTCTCTCTCTCTGACTTTCTCTCCATCTGTATAATGTGCATGTGTCTATCACTAAGTAACTATAGTGGCAAGAGGAATAGGAGAGGAGACAAGACGAGGAGAGAAGGAGACAAGAATAGAAGAGAAGAAAAGAGAGGAGATGAGGAGAAAGGGAGAGGAGTGTGTGTGCTCTTCTCACAGACTCCTGTGACACGCTAGTCTGCAGGGCCTTTACACTGACAATAGAACCTGACTCATGCATGACACACACACACACACACACACATACCTCCCACACACACACACACATATATATCTACGCACACGCCAACCTCCCACACACACATATATATATATCAACACACACCAACCTCTGACACACACACACCTCCCACACACACATATATAAACACATATGCCAACCCCCACCCACACACACATCACACTCACCCCACACACACATATATAAACACACATGCCAACCTCCCACACACACACACACACATCAAACTCCCACTCACACATATATATAAACACACGCACACAACAACCACCTACACACACACACATATATATCAACACACAGACACACACCAACCTCCCACACACACACACCAACCTCCCACACACACACACACATATATGTATATATACATAGCACCCACACACGCAACCCCTCCCCACCCCCCAGCCACACACACAGTGTATGTGTCCAGGGTGAACGTGAGCTGGTCCGGGGCAGGGGGAGCAGAAAGCCCCCCACCTCGCCCAAGGCCTCCTGCCTCGACGCTTTTATCTCCACACAAAGCACACCTTGGTATGCAGCTTTGACCACAATACCAGGAAACACACACACACACTACTAGCTATACACATACACATACACATACACACATGCATACACACATACACACACACACACACACACACACACACACACACTACAAGCTACACACATACACATGCATACATACATACACACACACACACACACACACACTACAAGCTACACACATACACATACACACATACATACACACACACACACACTACAAGCTACACACATACACATACACACATACATACACACACACAACACACACACACACATTACTAGCTACACACGCACACACACACACACACAACACACACACACACACACACACCACACTACTAGCTACACATGCACACACACACACACACACACTACTAGCTACACACATACACACACACTCACACATACACACACCAACCTCCTACACACACACACACACATATACAGTATAAACATATATATATATACAGCACACACACACACAACCTCCCCCAGCATCTATATGCACACACCCATTTTTATACCAGTAGTGTGGATGTGTGTTGTGTAAATGTACATATAACACACACACTCCAGTGGTGTGGATGTGTGAGCTGTGTAAAGTCACAACACACTCTATATATATGGATGTGTGTGTCCATACCAGTGCTGTGGATGTGTGTGTCCATACCAGTGTTGTGGATGTGCGCGTCCATACCAGTGTTGTGGATGTGCGTGTCCATACCAGTGTTGTGGATGTGCGTCCATACCAGTGTTGTGGATGTGCGTGTCCATACCAGTGTTGTGGATGTGCGCGTCCATACCAGTGTTGTGGATGTGCGTGTCCATACCAGTGTTGTGGATGTGCGTGTCCATACCAGTGTTGTGGATGTGCGCGTCCATACCAGTGTTGTGGATGTGCGCGTCCATACCAGTGTTGTGGATGTGCGTGTCCATACCAGTGTTGTGGATGTGGTGGTGCGCGTCCATACCAGTGTTGTGGATGTGCGCGTCCATACCAGTGTTGTGGATGTGCGTGTCCATACCAGTGTTGTGGATGTGCGTCCATACCAGTGTTGTGGATGTGCGTGTCCATACCAGTGTTGTGGATGTGCGTGTCCATACCAGTGTTGTGGATGTGCGGTCCATACCAGTGTTGTGGATGTGCGTGTCCATACCAGTGTTGTGGATGTGCGCGTCCATACCAGTGTTGTGGATGTGCGTGTCCATACCAGTGTTGTGGATGTGCGTGTCCATACCAGTGTTGTGGATGTGCGTGTCCATAGTGTTGTGGATGTGTGTCCATACCAGTTGTTTTGTTTGGATGTGTGTGTCCATGACCCAGTTGTTGTGGATGTGCGTGTCCATACCAGTGTTGTGGATGTGTGTGTCCATACCAGTGTTGTGGATGTGTGTGTCCATACCAGTGTTGTGGATACCAGTTGTTGTGGATGTGCGTGTCCA
>PIJE02000496.1:67343-69843 GCA_002895965.2 Coryphaenoides rupestris
CATTTTGAAATAAAACCACCTGATGAAATTACTGTGATCAGCCAAATCACTGCAGTCACATCAGTAGATAAGAAAGTCTTGGCCAGGATGTTCAATGAAAGGTCAATGAATACATGACACATATACAGTATAATAACAATACACAATATAGAAATACAAATAAAATGTCTTACCTGGACTTCAGGGGAAGCAGAGGAGAGCTCGATGTTGTCTCCGAAAGCAGCCATGGAGAGGCGCACCAGGTTCCTGAGCATGCGGCTATGCTCCGCTTCCTGCCTCCCTCGGCCTTCCAGGGTCTTCGGCCTCCGCAGGGTTGCCGTGGAGCTCGAACACGACTGTGGCCCCGTCCCTTCCTCTTCTTCTCCTTCTGCGGCCCTGCTGACCACTTCAGAGTGGCCGTGGCGTTTGAGGGTGCCACCATGGGACAGCGAGCAGGTGGAGGATGAAGGGTTCCTGGCCCGCCGCAGCGTGCGGAATGGAGTGGCCGGCGTGCGAGGGAGGGTGCCGTCCAGCCCGAAGCCTCCCGGTTTGCGGAGGGTTCTGGAGTAGGAGGAGGGCAGGGTTGAGGAGTCTGTGTCTAGGTAGGCCAGAGAATGGAGGCTGGTGGTGTTGGCCGAAGGCGCCATGCTGTACTGTCTCTCTGTCTGCGTTTCCTCGGGTGCCATGGGAACCGGGGCGAGAGGCTGGCCCTCGCCATCGCCATCCGAGGGCTCGTCTTTTCGACCACGGATGACGGGAATTAGCTGGATGTCCGACTTCCTGATGTTCTTCTGAGGGCGGCGCGGGTGGCGGGTGTAAGTTGACTCCGCTTCCCGACAGTTGTACGCTCGGTTGTCCCGTTTCTCAGGGCGACAGAAGGTGGTCACCAGAGCGATGGCTAGCATTAGAAGAAGGCAGGTTGCCCCGAGGCATATGGCGATCATCATGGTGAAGCTTAGTTGCCTGCGGTTGTCAGACCCCGAGTTCCTGAGGTGGTCTTTAAGGTTGATGAAGCTCACCTCTAGTGTTGCCTTGGTTACCAGTGCAGGATTGCCCATGTCGGACACGGCGACGGCCACTTTGAATGACTTCCCAATCAGCTCAGTGGCATTGGTGGTGTTCACGAAGAGCTGGCCCGTGGTGTGATCCAACCAGAACAATCCATCGGGGTTCCCATCTGCAATGCGGAAATCTAGTTCACCATTTGGCCCAGAATCTGGGTCTTCCGCCTTCAGGACTGTTGCCAGGAACCCCACGATCCCTTCTCTGTCGGATGGACTGAAGGGAGAGGTGGTGGAACCCTCAGCCCCTTCGTCGCCAAGTTCGGTCACAATCTCGCCCTTGTCGGCGTTGACCGGCACGCTTAAATATGCCACCCCGTTTTTCGCCGTGGGCTCTTTGATGACGGGGTAGTTGTCATTGACGTCTTGGATGTCGACATGGATCGTGGCAGTGCCGGTGAGGGGAGGGTAGCCCTGGTCAACAGCCTCCACAACAAATGAGTAGCGGTCTGAATCCTCATAGTCCAGAGACTTCTGTACACTGACCATGCCACTGGTCGGGTGGATAGAGAAGGACGCCGTGGAAGATCCCAGCTCATTGGACTCCCGTATGGAGTAGGACACCCTGCCACTAAGCTCCAGATCAACATCATGGGCCTCCACTTTGAGGGCACGGTAACCAATAACGTTGTTCTCCTGGAACGAGGCTTTGTAGAGGCGTTGCGTGAAGATGGGCGGGTTATCGTTCTCATCCTGAACATGGACGGTAAGGTGTTTTACGCAGGACAGTAGCGGCTCTCCATAATCCTGGGCAAGGAGCGTGATGTTGTACTGCATGTCCATCTCTCGATCGAGGCTGCCATTGGTGACTATCATGTAGTTGTCCCCATCAATCTTCTTCAGAGAGAAGGGCCCTGATCCCTGCTGGATGAAGGCAGTCACTTTACCGTTGTCCCCTGAATCAGCATCGGACACAATCACCAAGGCCAGGAAGGTATCCTGAGGTGCTCCCTCCCGCACTGTCGCAAAGGGGGAGTCCGGCGGAGTCCAGGTGATGTGAATCCTTGGTGCGTTATCATTGACATCCTTCAACTTGATCTGAAGTTTACAGTGGGAAGGGATGGGGTTGGGTCCCCGATCACGAGCCTGAATGTCCACTTCGTAGGAACGCCTGGCCTCGTAGTCTAGGGGGCCTTTCAGGGAAACAGACCCTGTTTCTGGATCAACGTCAAAGAGTTTCTGCACCTCTGGTGGGGAGTGCTTGCTGAGGGAGTACTCCACCTCCCCGTTGGCCCCCTGGTCTGGATCTATGGCCTTCACACTGATGATGAGGGTACCGTGTGCCGTGTCCTCGGCAAGCTCTACGATGGGATTGCTGTCCTCAAAAGCAGGGCTGTTATCATTAGAGTCCAGTATATTCACTCTGACCATTGTGTTCCCAGACCGGGGTGGGTTGCCTCTATCCCAGGCCGTCAGTGTCAGATCAAAAGTGGCCTGTGCCTCCCTGTCTAGTTCTTTAA
>PIJE02000496.1:74843-167343 GCA_002895965.2 Coryphaenoides rupestris
GATTGACTCAAACTGTAAGTAAATGGTCTGCGATGTAAAGCCAAAATTCACGATTGATGTGCTCACACTGTATGGTCCGATCATCAAGCCACGACTTGAGTGCTCACGCTGCATGTAAATAAAACGGACCGTCGGACCCTGTCCCCAGTCTGCCTATTGACAATTGTCTACAAAGATTTATTCAAAAGCTCCTTGTTTGAGTCTGAAGAAGTTGCTTGTTTCGAACCCTTCAAAAAAAATCGCCAGCGCATATGGACTCATGACCTGCGGCTATTTCTTGCCAACGTTTCTCTCGTTCATATCGGTCGTGATAGGAGGAGGAGGAAACATCAGAGGCACGTATGCTGTTGCCGGCGTGATCAACCTCCAGATTTTCTGTCCACACAAACGTGTTGCGTTGTCATGCCGTTTTCAGATGCTCTGTTTGCACCAACATTTTTCAATTGTTTGAAATTTTGGTCGGCCGCCGTAGGCCCGCCAATCAGACCGGAACGGACCAGATCGGTCCTCGCTCGGTCCTGCACGACAAACAACGCCCGACGAAGCTGAAAATCAGCCCGACTCAAAATTGAGTCATGCGACTCAAAGAACGGTCTCAAATCGTACATGCCTGGCTTAAGCGGTTGACTTGACTCACTGACTGACGGAACGACATCCACGACCAGAAGCTGTGCGGTCTGGCTGAGTCTCCGCTGGTAATGACAGGTACACAGGATCTGTTCAGGGACCTGGTAAACAAGGAGCCGGCGTCCAAGAGTCTGAATGTCCTGTTGTCTGATTATAGTGAATACAGAGACAAATAAACAATAACGCAATTGTAGACATGTTGTGCAACACAGACGACTGTATCGTTCAAAACCGGAGACAGAAGTGATAACACAGTGTGTGTGTGTAACAGTGTGTTTGGTCCTGTTTACCGAATGAAAAGTCACAGAGACCCTCCGCAATACCAAACAATGCCGAGACACTATACACACTAGACATCCCAGTTTGTTTGTGTTCTAGCTGTTAACGAAGCTTGAGTTGGATGATATTCATCTATTACAGCGGTCATTCTATTTGATCTAACCTTTATTTCGCCGGGAATGGCACAGTGGGATCACAAAGTGTCTTTTCCGAGAGCATAGTGGCCAACATAGCGGGAGAAGTTGGAATTTGGGAATTTTATTAGTGAGGACATCTGAGAAGTGAGTTTTGTTAAGGAGGGCGTAGACCGGTTTTGGGTGGGTGTCCCAGGTGTGTGTGTGTGTGTGTGTGTGTGTGTGTGTGTGTGTGTGTGTGTGTGTGTGTGGCAGCAAAAACCAAAGGAAAGGGAAGCCATATTTCCTGCAGCTGGGAGCAATAAGCACTCTCTCTCTCTCCCCCCTCTCTATCTCTATATCTCTCTCTCCGACACACACACACACACACACACACATACTATCACTCAGCCACATACTCACGGGTTAGGAAATGCTTTCCAGACAATATGAGGCCCCTGTGCCCACCAGAGGTAGAGCGCTCCCACAGTAACCGCTCTCTCTTTACCTCTCTCTCTTTTACATACACATACCACACACACAATAAGCCACCCTGACTCTCCCACTCCAACACACACACACACACACACACACACACACATGTTTACTACTATATTTTACTTGGTTCACAGAATACCAACACCTCATAAAAGTCATGAGGAATAGTTGTATTGTATGTGTGTGTGTGTGTGTGTGTGTGTGTGCGTGCGTGTATGCATATACTGTATGTGTGTTAGTAGTGTCTGTATTTTGTGCGTGCCTGTGTGTGCAGGCATATGTACTGTACATGTGTGTGGGCATGCCTCTCTGTGTGTGTGTGTGTGTGTGTGTGTGTGTGTGTGTGTGTGTGTGTGTGTGTGTGTGTGTGTGTGTGTGTGTGTGTGTGGGTGTGTGTGGGTGAGTCAGGGTGGATGATGAACAAGAGAGCAAGAGAGGAAAGTCTCAAGGCTATTTCCTGCATAGACTCCTCATAAAAACCATTCAGGCCATTTTCAGTTTCTTCATTGGGCTGATGCTCAAAACGTAATACCAGCTGAAAAAAAGTTGAAGAGTTTCGAACTCGTGTTTCGAACCAACTTAATGCTTAAAATGCTTCAAAACTTGAATATTAAAAACTAAAATAGTCAGACTCAACCTTGTGTTTTTTCTTCAACTTAAATTTCCCTGTCATGCCTCGATTCACAAATGTATTTTTTTTCAACAGGGAATTAGGCTTTTTGTAGCCAATCAGATGGCTCCTTCAGTTTCAGCCAATCACGTAAGCGTAGATCGGCGGGTATGATTTTAATGTGATCTCACAGCCCTGTCTACAATTATGGAACTGGCAGTCTTTTGCGTTCCCTCTGCTGATCAAAGTCAAAGTCAAAGTGTTTTATTGTCACATGTACATCATCAGGCCCATTTTGAACTTCTTGTGAAATTCTTGTGACATGGCTGGCGACAAGAGAAAAGAAAAGTAGGCAAAAAAGATAAAATAGCAAGAAAAGATTGAATATTGAGTATTATAAATGTACAAATAAGTAAAGGCAGATGCACATGTGAGGGCAGCAGTAGCAGAAATATGACCTATGGCATGTAATAGCAGAAATATACGAAAGATAAAGATATTTACATAAACATTTAGGGCATTTGGCAGACGCTTTTATCCAAAGCGATTTACAAAGAGTACATTTGTTGAAGGAGAAACAATATATCACTGTGGTACCTGAAGATAAGAATAGAGCTGTTTTCGAGCACTCATAGTTGCGAGGCTAATAGTAGTATAGCACATTACCAACATATACGTAAGAACATACAACATGCCTAGCAAGTATTATTACTTAGTTATGCAGAGTCCAGGTGAACTCTGAAGTCTCTTGAGTCTCTTGTGGAAGCCGGTGAGCGACTCAGCTGGGAGCTCATTCCACCACTGTGGTGCCAGAACAGAGCAGAGTTGGGAGTTGGAAGAGCGATGTTTGGCTGTTTTTAGTGAAGGTGGTACCAGTCGTCTAGCCAAAGTTGTTGAGCAGAGCGGAGGATGTAGTATATTTATATTGTATTGTGCTTCAACATGAAACTAGACATCTTTGTGCTTGCTCTGGATTTACCTGAGCAGGTAAATCCAAGAAAGACGCTCACAGCATCTGTACCTGAACTTTATTTTGCCTTAATTTGCGTGTATGTGTGTGTATGTGTATGTGTGTGTGTGTGTGTGTGTGTGTGTGTGTGTGTGGGCCGTGGCGTGTGCTGACGGCAGGAGCGGCGCTAAAAGCCTCTGTACCCGCGACGACGGGCCGCTAGTGTGTGTGTGTGTCTGTGTGCATGTATAAAAAGGAAATGCAATTATCGTGTTAAAGCATACTTCAGGGTGACCTACATTCAATGCCAACTCTTCACACTCATATAAACCCTCTCACACAACCACACACACACACACACACAGACACACCCACACACACACACACACACACACAGGCACACCCACACACACACACACACACAGGCACACTGGCACTCAGAAATAACCGCCTTAACATCGGTCTATTGTCTGGGAGTCCATTATCCAGACTAGAAGTCTCGCTAACAGCGTGTTTTGTCTCGGTGTGGATGCTGCATTCTGCCGGGGGGGCTCGGAGCTCGCAGCCCGCGGACCAGCCGTCAACGCCGCGCCGGCCGGCCGTGTCCAGTGGCCAAATCCTATTGGTGGAGGCGGCCCCCGGCAACAGGTGATGACACCGGTCAGTTGACACCCAATCGCCGCGCTGCCTGAACCGATTCACCCCCACCGGCCTCCATTGTCCTCCCGCTGCTGTTTTGTTGAACCCGAAGGTGTTTGTTGACACGGCGACCCCATGACCCCACCGCCCCCACCCACCCCCCCAGAGAAATCCTCATCCTCCTTTTCTTTAAATGTCTTAGCAGACTTCCCTTTCCTTAGGACCCCCTCGGACCCTCGCCACCCCGCACCTCTCGCTCCGTGTCCCCCTCCCCACCCCGCCCCCCCCCCCGCCCCCCGCCCTACCTACACATCCCACACACTTCCTGTGGCAGGAAACAGCTTGGCAAGCCACGCCAGAGGATTTCCTGCATAGGAGGAGAGGAGGTGAGGAGAGAAGGGGAGGAGAGGAGAGAGGAAACAAGGAGAGAGGAAAGGAGAGAGGAAGGGAGGAGGAGGATGAGCGAGGAAACAAGGAGTGAGGAATGGAGAGAGGAGGAGGAGGAGGAGAAGGAGGAAGAGAAGATCGAGCGTATGAGGTGAGGATTGAGGTGGTGAAGTGAGGAGAGAAGATGAGGAGAGGAAGCGAGGAGGAGCAGTCGGGGAGGCGAGGAGACGAGAGGAGTGATTCACTTTGCATACTCCTGATCGAGGAAGAGCAGAGGAGTCTTCGTCACCATGACCATGCCCATGTGATCTCCACCAGGAGACCCTACTGTCAGCACTATACACACACACACACACACACACTCCTTGACCTGGGACCAAAGCGTGACTGAACCACACAAAAATAAAAACCCTAATGTACACAAACATATGGCCGGCCACACACACACACACACACACACACACAGTCAGGTTTGTCCTGTTGTTCTTCCTGGCTAGGGCAACAGTAGCCTTTAAAACCACATCTGCTTCAGATGTGTTTTACCCACAAACCACTGCATCTGGTACACACACACACACACACATACACACACACTCACAGAACCCTGCATCTGGTGCACATACCCAGACACACATTACCACAAAAACACACAGATACCATCAAAAGCATACACATACACACATTCAGTAAAAAACATACACATTGGCTGTACCCTAAACACATCTGCTGCGCGCACACACACACACACACACACACACACACACACACAGACACACGCACACACAATTCTTAACCCATGCCCCATTCCTTTGGAGAGTTTGGATTTGAGATAAATTTCCGTTCCTTTGTTCTGAACTTTAAAGAGGAAGTGTGTTGATGGCATCCGTCTCTGCAGACCTCGCCGTGGATAATTGGCCGAGGTGGGAAAGGCAGGTTCACAAATTACGAGTCCTGGCCGGCCCTTGGCTCCGCCCCTGCGGTGAGCGGCGCTGATTCCACTAATGAGCTGCTCCTCCGGGTCGCACTAATCAGCTAGCGCCCGGGGTTAGCCGTACGAAAATACCGGCCAGGGCTTTCTTTTACTTTTCAAAATCTACGCGTTCCTCTAATGCTGACTGGTCCATTAAAAGAGGAAGTGTGGTGACCTGCGGAAGGGCGGGTGTCTCTCACGAAGTCTCTGTAAAAAAAACCCCCCCAAAAAACCCCAGCTGAGATGACAGACCCCCAGACGCTGAGGAGCGCTGGACAGGGGCAGCTGGAGTCCGCGCTGCGCGTTGATTAGCGCTTTGTGTTTTTAAAACGCACCCGCCGCTCTTTGACCGGGCCGCAGCCAATTAGCGAGCCTCTGGGACCGTCGCGGGGCGGTTCTGTCTGTTGTAATGGAACCGTGGAGCGTCTCTTTGGTTAGTTCAGGTCTAGCTTGGGGAGGTGAGGTCCCTCACTCACGGTTTTGGAGTATCTTCAAACTCGTGGAATTTATGGACAACGTTTGGTCCGCTAACCACCAGACCGAAACAACAGACGCAAAATATAGTGCAAACTTCATTGAAAGTGAAAACTATCAGATGTAATAGTTGGAAAAGTCCTTACATGTTAAAAGTTAAAAACAAATGTTAGAAGTTAGCTTTGACATTAAATAGATTCATCTACACACAAAGAAATGTGTCTTTGTGTGTCTGGAATGAATCCACACACAGAGAGGGATGTTTCTCCAACTTCCTGACCCACTGCTGACCCGATTCTCAACACACACACATGCACACACACGCACACGGACACACACGCACACACACACACACACGGACACACACACACATACAGTTTCAGTGAGTAAATTCATGGTGTAGGCCTACATGGTTTTTGTGGCTTCACCCTGTTGTCCACAACCACACCCAGCGTTGCCATGGCGGCAAAGGGACGACATCCTATGATGATTTCCGCAAGGATGCGTAGAGAATCATCTAACTCACCGAACAATAAAGACACCTCTCGTAACGCCGCCCATGACAGGTTATGCATTCTGATTGGCTCTCATGGGAGAGTGACACGCCGTGGAATCTATTCCAGCCAATCACAATAATTTTTTTGCATAATTGTGATAACAAGTGTTTTACCAGAGATGGTGCTGTGTCATCTTATTATTCAAATCTGTTTATTGATTTTCACATATATTATACATATCACAAAGGTACTCAATACTCAAAATCACATAATCACACAAAAAAATGAAAGAAAACATATATATCGCCAGGCATTACAATGAAAATTCTCTTCTTCCCACTGCCTCATTAAGTGACGGGGAGGTGACCCTTGGAATATTATTACTGTAATATAATATATTATATAATATCATAATACAAACACTCGTCCCCTGCCAACCGGATTCATGGCCAAACATTCATCTACTCAGGTTTTCTGCGGTTTATGATGTAACAACGTACTGAAGTCCTCCTTTAACTGTTCAAAGGAAATAAAGTGTCCCTCTTTAAAATGTGGATCTGACTATAATTACAATTGTGTATTCCATTAGATTTATGTGTTGCTTGGATGTATTCTTATGACGTGTATTATCTCTATTGGCTCTGATAGCGAATCTGTTCCTAATCGCACCAGTTGAACTGTTGGGCGGTTTAGGAGTTTATTTAGCCTAACTGCTCCTGATGTGTTGTCTGTTATCTTGCATGGTTGGCATCGCCGTCGGTGTATGAATGGGTGAATGTGAGGCAATACTGTAATACCCTTTTGATAAAAGCTATATAAATGCAATCCATTTACCGTGTACGTTGTGTTTTACAGCGACACCAGCACCAATAAACTACGCTTACTTTGCCTGAATAGGCGAAGTGATAAGAGCTTGTTTATGTTTAAAATGGATTCTAAAATGGGACCATATCATCAGAGAATGACAAATAATTGGGTTAATCGTCCAATAACGTTCCCTTAAGGGATGTGTGGGGCACAGATTAAAGAGCGAGGTGACACTGGGTTACTTGGATTCTGCTCCACGAGGGACCAGACTGGAGACACCACCCGTTAAATCCAAGACCCAAAGCTTCAACTTGTGGATGTTGGAGACTTAAGAGTTTAACCAAAATACATCGCGAGTGGAATTATATCCGCTGACTTCATGTGGATGAAAGGTACACATTTCTCCACGATACATATTTTTTTCTCCGTAATAAAAATAACGATGGCGCAGCAGGGCTGGCGAGGCAAGCACGAGCAAACCAAACAAGGCTAATTCTGTTACGCCTTGATAGCATTAGCCATTCCCCTCAACACACACATTCTCCACATAGCTACGAACACGGCTTCAATTGAATTCTTGCTTTGCTATCTCGAGACGGGAAAGGAATTTTCCGGATGACTCCACATTAGCCCCCGCAGATAAAGTAGCACACACTCTCCTGTGGTCGCTACCGTGGGAGAGGAGAATTAATGGCAGTTTGTTCCCCTAATTAGAGGAAAGGTATTTTAAAAAGAGTAATTTGATCACTAATGCAGCATAATATTAAAACAGGTGCTGTAATGGTGTTAGATTTTAGTACATTTGAGCTTTAAGACGGATAGAAAAAAATATTGATATTGGTGATAACTCCTTTTATTCCCCATTTTCTGTACCAGGGGGGGTATCCTCTCCTCCTCCTTCACCTTCTTCATCTTTGTCACCATACCCAGCAGGATCTCCACCTTCAGTACTCTGTTCTCCCACCTTCACCTTCAGTACTCTCTTCTCCAGCTTCAGTACTCTGTTCGCCACCTTTAGCTTCAGTACTCTGTTCTCCACCTTCAGAACTCTGTTCTCCACCTCCAGTACTCTGTTCTCCAGCTCCAGTACTCTGTTTGCCACCTTTAGCTTCAGTACTCTGTTCTCCACCTTCAGCTTCAGTAGACTGTTCTCCACCCCTAGTACTCTGTTCTCCAGCTTCAGTACTCTGTTCTCCAGCTTCAGTACTCTGTTCTCCACCTTCACCTTCAGTACTCTGTTCTCCACCTCCAGTACTCTGTTCTCCACCTCCAGTACTGCTGTTCGCCACCTTAGCTTCAGTACTCTGTTCTCCACCTTCAGAACTCTGTTCTCCCACCTCAGTACTCTTTCTCCACCTCCAGTACTCTGTTCTCCACCTCCAGTACTCTGTTTGCCACCTTTAGCTTCAGTACTCTGTTCTCCACCTTCAGCTTCAGTAGACTGTTCTCCACCCCTAGTACTCTGTTCTCCAGCTTCAGTACTCTGTTCTCCAGCTTCAGTACTCTGTTTGCCACCTTTAGCTTCAGTACTCTGTTCTCCACCTCCAGTACTCTGATCTCCACCTTCAGTACTCTGTTCTCCACCTTAAGCTTCCGGATCAGAGAGAGGTCACTCTGTTCAGGAGGGGGCAGGTGGGGAGGCAGTAGTCTGTCATGGCCTAGCCTGGCTGCTGGGACACATTCACTAAAACACACAGAAAACCTCAAGCTTAAGCTGGAGTCTAGACTCCTGTTAATCTCTGAACTCTGATAGCGGTCTCTGGAAGCTAGGATGCAATTCCATGCATTTTTTACTCCCAAAACAAATCCGAAACCTATCCTACACTTCTCCCTCAACTAACCAAAATAAACTTGTCTAAAAACCGAGGGCAGCGTTGACCCGTACTGACATCACAGAGATCTGACTTTCCAATATGTGTTGTATTTTTGTATACTACGTGGAAATATGATTTGGGACATACTGCATACTACTGTTGCTTACTCCACAGTATTCCAGGGTGAATGATGGGTGACCCTAACCCTACTGTCTACCGCAAAGACCTCGAACACTAATCTAAAAACACAAATAATAGCCAGTGTAGCTGAATTCAGATAAGTTGGACACATCGTAATGTTACATACGGGCAAGTGATTCAATTCTTAGTTTTGAATCTAAAGGCTTCTCAGTGTTGGCAAGGACGTGTTCAGTGCCAAACGGAACCACCTGCTGGATGACAACTTTGAGAGACTTCATGTGTCGAATAAACAAGACATTCTGCTCTGAAATGCAGGCCCATTGTTTAGGTAGGCCCATTGTGAAGACTGTTACGAGTTTGCCAGAGAGTGACATTTTTTTTACAAAGTAGTTTGAACTACTTTTGTTAAGATTCTCCCTGCTTCGCTGTAGTTCAGCTTCTTCCAGTGTGAAGTAATTGGTCGCTTGCAAAGCTTTCAAAGCAGCTTCCCCAACACTGACGGAACTCGGCTGCAGCCCCGCAGTCGCGCTTGGAAAGGGATGGCGTCCCCTTTCCATAAATGACCTCCGATTGGAATAAACTAAAAGACACATCTGTCAGATTATCTAGAGCTGAAACCAACGACCCAGAAAGAAAATGAATGCGTGAATGAATGTGCAGGCGATTTAATTGTAGTCAATGACAAAACCATGGTAATATCACACTTAAACCCACAGTCATACATACAACTGTTGAGCAGAGATGTCGAGACAGAGCAGACCGCCCCTTGTGGGTTGGTGTTAAAACGTGGCTTAATGGCCCCACCTTGTGGAGACTATGAGCCTACAGGACACTACAAACGTTGGCTGACGGCGATGAAAAGAAAAGATCATGCAAACAATATACATTTTGAAGAGCATTTTATTCAACGGTCAAAATATTTTTATGAGCAAGAAAGCTGACCTTTCAGTTGAGACATTAGTTATAATGTTTAAATTACTTGTTTACATTAGTCATTACGTAACTGATGATCAAGTCTGGGGTGATTCAATGCATCAGGCAATAAGCATGAAGGGTCAGAGGTCAGCGGTGGGATCAGAGGTCAGACAGGAGGAGACCAGGTCCACTAGATCCACTCCGGCGTAGATACGACTGAACGAGCAGACGACCCCCAGCGAGGAGAGGCCGATCAGGACCCACAGAATCTGGCCCCCCAAATACAGAGGAGCCAGCCTGGAGACGGGTGGACAGACGGGGAGTGGCTGTGAGACAGGTGGACATACAGGTAATGGCTTTGAGACAGGTAGACAAACAGGTAGAGGCTTTGAGACAGGTTGGCAGACAGAGGCCGGGAGACAGGTAGACAGACTGGTAAAGACAGGTTGAGGATATGAGACAGGTAGACAGACCGGTATAGGCTGTAAAATAGGAAGGCAGACAGGTAGAGGATGTGAGACAGGTAGACAGACCGGTATAGGCTGTAAAACAGGTAGCAGTCAGGTAGAGGATGTGAGACAGGTAGACAGACCGGTATAGGCTGTAAAACAGGTAGCAGACAGGTAGAGGATGAGAGACATGCAGCGGCGGTGAGGCAGGTAGACAGGTGCCAGTAACAGATATACGGTTGGACAGACCCACCGTTGCTGAGGCGACTGGCGGTAACCGTGGAAGTAGTGGTAGCGGGAGTACAGGTAGAGCAGACCACACAACGATGACACGCCTGTAACCAAGAGACACAAGGTTACCATGACAACAACAACCATCACAACATGCTTAAATTAATGCCCAGAATGATCCAGATTTGGAAATCCCATGTTCTGTGATCCAGGATCATGTCATCCATCTCACGTGTGTGTTGCTCTTTCAAAGCAACATTGGATTGGATTGGATTCTGGATCTTGATCCAGAATCAACCTTTCAAGTTCACAAAATCCTGATTAGCAGCGCTCTAAATGGGACTACAAAGCACAACGTAGGCTACTATCTATGTAAATAAGGTAGAATAGTCCACGTTGGGTCACTTTAAGTGTTTATATTTCAAGAGATTACATTATTTTAAAAACAAACTCATATACAGTATATTATTAACAAATACATTGTGGATATATTGAACATGTGTTTTAAAACCGTTAAATGAGTTAAAATATTTAATAAATAAAGGCAGATCTCAGGTCTGGGAAATGGAAATGTTTGCTGTAGTTCAGTCAGAGTGATTTGTTCCTCTGAAAGGCAAATCTGTACTTCTGCTCTTTTGGTTTCTCATTTAAAACTGACTTCACCTTTGTTTGCCTCTACCCCACATCCACCGTTCGTAGAATCACAACTTTTTGTTGAATGGAACCTCACACCCTCCAGCAGTGTGTGGGTGTGGAGTGTGTGTGGTTCATCACTGTTAGACAAATCAAGTGGAAAATATAAACACGCACACCGCATTATTTGACCAATTTTAAAGTGACTAAAGGTGTGCCAGTGTGCCATTACAGACATCCCCATCCATATTGCAGTGCATTGTGTACATCTAATTACCCACAATGCACTGTGGGTATAATTAGAATAATCAAGGCACACAGGATGAACCAGCCATCACCACACACTCGAGATGGACCCCTGACATGTCAGCGGGGACCACCTACGCTGCCTGTAACACATTACCAACACTACAATAAGCATATAGCCTATGCCCACCCATAGGGAACCATCAGTCCAACATAAAGAATACTGTGGAATTATAGACAATCGCTCCTTTTCAAAGCAGGACAAACACATGAATGTTATTAATGATGGGTCCGTTTGATTTAGGTCTGGTGGTGCATAGACACAACTAGCCTAGTAGATACGTAGATAAGTCGCTGTTTACGTGAACAACAGATGGTGCAACCCTGGACACATTACAGTGAAGGAACGTGTGTGCTGACAGACTGGGATTTTCTCACGGACTCATGGGCTGCATAACGGACTATGTACATTTCTGCACAGACTGTGTGATCCCGACCAAGACTGTGCACTGCTTCCCCAACAACAAACCCTGGGTGACTTAAAGACATCAAGGCATCACTGAACAGGAAGAAAGCGCCCTTCAGGAGTGGAGACACGGAGGAGATGAAGAAGGTGCAGAGAGAACTGAGGGAAATTATCAGAGGGCAAGGAGAACTACAGAAGAAAGCTCGAGAGGAAGCTTCAACAGAAGAACCTCAGGGAGGTGTGGAGTGGCATGAGAACCATCACTGGCCATGGAGCAAAGACCATCCAGGGGAGGGAGGGAAACCTGGATGAGGCCAATGAGTTAAACCTGTTCTTCAACAGGTTTGACGATGTGGCTCCTCTCCAACCTCCCCCCAGCTCTTCCTGTGGCACTCTCCCCTCTCCTCTCTGTACCGTATCACTATGTAACTTGGCACAAGAATTTCCTTTGGGATAAATAAAGTTCTATTCTATTCTATATACATTGATACCATACTGGTGCTGCCTGCGACTGGCATAAATAAAACCAACCTCACGTTCAAATGAGAGGAACAGGAAGTTATTTTATCCTACAGGTGCATCTCAAATAAATTTGAATATCATGGAAAAGTTCATTTATTTTAGTAATTCAATTCAAAAAGTGAAACTCATATTATATAGATTCATTACACACAGAGTGAAATATTTCAATATTTCAAATATTTTCAATTCCCATGCGCCCCCCAACAACCCTGCGAGGGTAAAGAGCTGGTCCACTGTTCCACGGCCAGGACGGAATCCGCATTGTTCCTCCTGGAGCTGAGGTTCGACAATCGGCCGGAGCCTCCTTTCCAGCAACCTGGAATAAACTTTCCCGAGCAAGTCCAGTTATTATTCTCTTTAGCCCAGGTAAGACGCTTCTGACGTTGGCCTAGCCCATGTCTGTGCGTGGTGGCTCTTGATACACCGACTCCAGCCTCAGTCCACTCCTTGTGAAACTCCCCCAAATTCTTCAATGGCCTTTGCTTGACAATTCTCTCAAGGCTGCGGTTATCCCTGACACCGTGAGTCTACAATACTGAGCTTTTTCACAATATTCAAATTTTCTGAGATACTGAATTTTGGGTTTTCATTAGCTGTAAGCCATAATCATCAAAATTATAACAAATTTATTGAGATGCACCTGTACTTTTGAACTACCCATTTTCTTTAGGTTTCAATCCATTCTGACCAAATCTGTACTGAAACATTCCACGTGGGAATGTCTCAGATGTATGTTAGATAGACAGATGGACAGATAGGCCTACCCGGTAGACGGGTAGGCGCCCTTTGAAGGTGGCGCTGTGTACCTTGGTGGAAGAAGAGGCCGGCGGTCCACAGCACTGTGATGAAGATGGGGAAATATTCAGTGCAGTTCACTCTAAACCCAGAGAGATCAGGTGCAGAGTGAGGAGGAGGAGGAGAACAGTAGGATTGAGAACACCCACCCAGTGTCTCCAAAACCCAGCAGAATGATGACATACTTTTGATGGAATAGCTGTTGAATAATTAGGATTATCATAATGTGGTCACACTTCAAAGTCATGAATGGTGATCTAAGATTTGGTAAGACAATACACTGTTGATCTCAGAGGAGATATCCTGTGGTCCTAGAATAAGATATATTATGATGAATCGAGAGTACAAATAGAAGAACAAATATTAACGCATGAGTAAGTTGTAAGTGGTGCTGAACACTGGTGCTTGGCACTGACTGCGCTCGGAAAACTCGGTCGAACTCCGGCGGGCCGGAAGTGGATGGAGGTGACACAGAGTACTTCCTCCGGGCGTAGACCACCTGCAGAGAGAAGTAGGCTACACACACACAAATGGACATAAATTTATTAATTAGGTACTAAACACAAACACTGCTTTTGGACATGTTATACGTTTAACACACACTTGTACACCATGGTTTACTATCCTCTTTTATTATGCTTATTGAACTTCATTTAATTAGACATTTTCATATCATCTATATTTATCACACGGGACAAAGTGAAGAAGAAATAAAGACATCACCAAAAGAGTTCTAATCAACACAGAGGGCCGGGTCTTACCTTGTTCCATGGCGGCCAGGACCGACACGGCAGCCAGACCGACCAGGTGCTCCAGCATGCTTCCACGAGAGGTGCAGCTCTTCTGTCCTTTCTCGCACTCACACACACACACATACCTTCCTACACACAGCACCTGTGTCACCATGTGGGCGGAGCTGACCTCACAGGTGATAATAGAGCACTATGGTTTTAGCTTCTGATGGCTGCGGTGGGCAGATAAGTCATTTGCCTGAGGTAGATAAGCCAGACCTCTGTACTACTTCTGCTTGTCCTGGGTAAACTAATACACTGCTTTGGCGACTTTGCCAAGAAAAGGACAGTTTGTATTGAAAAGGTGTCCGCTTCCCGGATTCTGTCAAGCCAGATTCCAGAGCTAGAGTTCTCCGCTCAGCTGCTATTCAAGAAGTCACCAGTTCCAATAACAATAGGTACCATCATTTTCCTGGCTCATAAAAAAAAGAATGGGGCCATAGGATTAATAACAATAAAAGTAATTTGAGCAAACAGCTGTTTGTTTCATATTGTGTTGCAGAGCTGTTAGCTTAGAGGACATGATATCCAATTGGACTGCAGCACTGTATATTTTAGGTGGGTAGCGATCAGGTATAAGGTTATGGAGAGAAAATACTAGTCGACTAGACAGTTGAGGCAAAAAGTAGGCTTGCAAACCCATGTAGTCATTCAACCACACACACACACACACACAAAGAAAGACTGAGACGAAAACAAAATTTCTATAAACTATATTTACATAATACTCTTGTCTTACAGAGAACCATATAAAAAGTATAAAATACTTACAAAACTCGGCCACAATATATAAAAATAACCTCTATCTTCTCCAGAACATTAGGAAAGGCAACATACAAAAAAATAGATTTAGACATTTATACAGATCCAGATACAGTTTCACTAGAACTCAGCTGACCAGGGGCCTGGGGCCCGAGGCCCTCCAGGGCCACTGGTGGGCAGCCATCGATTTGGAAGAATGAACACAAACAGCCCAACTGTTAATAACTCATTGAAATATACTACAGAATAGTAAAATGAAAACAAAAAAATGCATACGTTTATCGTATGAAACGCCATCACAGACAGTACAGTAACCTTTTCATTTTTTTTTTTAGACCTTTTTCTTATTTATTCCGAGGGTCTTTTCTAACTTTGTCCCCGTGAGGCACCTGTAGTCGGGCAAGCCACCAATCAAGAAGCAATGGTCTGGCTCCGGAGCCAAGGCCATTTTAGACAGAGGAAGGCAACTCTTCAATTGCATCTTTAAAAACTAAGATGTGACCAAATATTATTCCCCGTAGACAGCCAAGTGCCACATCCTACAGTCTAATTTCTAATCCAGCCATCAACTTTGTGGGATCATAGTCAGATTATGAGATGTACAGATCAATTGAGCTGTGTATTCATAATCCAACCATAAACTAAAATATGATAAGTGACAGTAATCAGGGTATATATACATCTTTCTATATATATATATATATTTATTTATTTTTTTGCATCGCATTGACTGACTAAAGTCAGTGTAAAATGACACCAGTGAAAGAAGGAAATATCAGCACACTTCCCTGTCAAATGACATGGAGTATGAGTGACATGGGTTGCGAAATCTGTATGTGGCCAATCAAATCAACCTACTTGCTGGTAGGTGTGGGGGGTGATGAATCATAATTAATGCTTTTCAAATGACTTAGTGTTAGCACTTTCCCAACCGCAAGAGGATTGGCAGTGGAATGACATCACGGTACGTATCATCATGCCGAGGGGAGGGGGGGTGCGTGATTGGACTGCAGAACAATGACTCGATTGTGTTGTTTTCCTGTGACTGAGCGCCAGCCAGGCCACAACCCAGATAATACTGGACCTATTTACATCTGAGGCTAAACAGCCAAACAATGCAGTCCGCGCATATGTGTGTGTGTGTGTGTCATATTTTTGAATAATTTTGAATAATTTTGAATGTTAGCTGAGGAACCGTTGTTTGGCTGCTAGGAGGCCAGGGGTTAGTGTACACCCTAAACTCAGTGATGCCCTTGAGCCAGTCCCTTATCTCCTAGCATGTCTGTGTGTATTCTGTCCTCTGTAGCCCTGAAGCAGTTGTTCGTCATAGAATAACAAAAAAACACTTCAAACCAACAGACAAGAACACAAGTGGCTATAACAGATATTGCGAGTGACCTTTTCCGATTGGTTCAAAATTTGCCAGTGTCCCTATTCGGTCAGTGGCACTTCTGGATATACATTTGAACCAATTAATTCAACATCGACTGCCATGTATATTTTGGTAAGATTGCAACTGATTGGTTACAGTCACTGCAACCACAAGGCACTTCCCCCCCCTCCCTCCCTCTTTATTCTTTGTCATGTAACTGGATGGTAGTTGGCATGGAAACACGCAGATTAAGGTGGTTGCAAGGCATACGTTCAGATTCGGGAACTTCCAAACATTTAGCAGAAATATGCATTTGCATGCTAGCATTCTCCCATTAGCACGCTAGCCTATTCAAATGCATAGGGGTCATTGGTGGTCACTAGCATAGAATAACACATGCTATGCTAACACTATGCTATAACATGCCAATTGCATGTTAGCGTGCCAATGGGCCCAGATATGCAGTTACATATTTTCTATATAAACATGCACCCTCTAATTATTATCATCATTGCTATTATTATTACTACTTTTATTATTATGCCACAGGGGAAACCACTCAAGATAATGGTTTTTGAAAAGGGATTGACTAGGAATTTCTCAAGATGGCTGGCTGTTTTACCCGCTAACAATCAAATGGGACCTTCTCAAGATAGGTGCTCCATTCACTTCTTAATAGAAGACTACCTTCTCAAGCTGGCTCGTTTAACACGTTACTTCCCCGGGACTTTAGGTGTTTACTCTGGATAAGAACCTTCTCAAGTTGCTGCTAAAGCACTATAACTTGGCAGACAGGGACACGACTTCTAGCAGCAGCATACGTCTGGCCATTTAGACTCTGGACAAGTATAGCGTCTGTTTACCCACTACCCCACATCATCTGTACAGTGTTGAGATTCAGCTTGTTCTGGCCAAACTGAAAGCCATTCACAATTCAGAGGAGGATGATGAGGAAGGAAGGGAATCCTCCTCGTCCTTGGGGAGTTCTACTTCTCTCCCCACCCCTCAAGTCTGTCTGCTCTCCCCCAGCAGGGGGTTTAGGGGTGGGGATCAGATCAGTGGTGGCCGGCCAGGAGCTCATCCAGGTCATCCATCCACTCCTGGGTGCTCTGGCCCTTCAGCAGGGAGTCCACCAGGTCACTCTCCCCTGGGAAGCTGGGCAGACCACCGCTCCCCGACGCTGCACTGTAGCCAAACGAGAGCTGCTGCTGCTGTTGTTGTTGCTGCTGCTGCTGTTGCTGCTGCTGCTGTTGCTGTTGCGCCACAGTCCGATTCACCTGGTAACCTTGGTTACACTGTAGTGCCTGGCGTCCGTTGCCCTGCGGCTGTCCAAAGCCCCCCAGGTCAGGGAGCATGGGCTGGCTCTGCGCCACCTGCTGCTGAGTCTGCTGGCCGGCCATGTTGGCCTGCATCATCTGCTGCCCCAGGGGCCGGCCACCGGGGTTGGCACCAAAGGGCGCCGCGCCCGATGGCATCTTAGGCATGCGGGGCTGCTGCATCTGGAAGGGGATGGAGGGGTTGGAGAAGGCCGGGGGCATGCCCCCGTTACTGGAGGGAGGCTGGCTGCCCAGGGCCTGCTGCAAGCCCTGGTGCTGCTGCTGCCAGGCCTGGCTCTGGGCACTCTGCAGGGAGCTGGGCATGGAGGCCCCCATACTGGCTGCCATGGCTCCAGGCACCCGGGGAGCCAGCTGCTGCTGCTGCTGCTGCTGCTGCTGCTGCTGCTTGAGCAGGGCAGCATTGGGCTGGTTCTTCAGGTGCTGCTGCTGGGCCAGCAGGTTGTGCCTGTAGGTGGTGCTCATGGGGCCCAGGGGCTGTCTCTGTATGCTGCCCTGCTGGGAAGGGTGGGCAGGGTGCGAGGGGTGCATGTTCATACTGTTGTACAGCACCTGCTGTACTTCCAGAGCCCCGCCCCCTCCACATGACTGGAGGCTGAGATCAGCCTGGCTGGTGGACGGGGGCGGAGCTACACTTCCCCCGGGCCCGCCTCCCTGGCCACCCAGGCTCATTCCCATCATGCCTTGGTTCTGAGGGAACATACGCTGGCCCGTGGGGACGGGGCCTCCCATGGAGCCTACGGCGACCATTGGCTGAGAGGAAGCTGTGACAGGAAAGAAATTCATATTGTAATTGCATTGTGGGTACATTTCACTACCTACAATGCACTGCGGGTATAATTACAATAATCGCTAAATACTGTATGTGACAATACATAATCAATATCAATGAAAAAAACTGATGAGGGAACATCTACAACTTACTTTATAACTAATATTCCAAGAGCAGAACTTGAAAGTGTGATAGTGTGATTGTCAAATATAAAAAGCAAAGCAGACAATCAGATTAGTTTAGCTATCGTTTTTTCCTTTTCCATCGTCTCACTGAGAAGAATGGAGATACCAGCTTCTTGCACAGTGGCTCGTTTTCCCAGTCAAAAGGAACACGGCGGAGGGCCGATACTGCCGCCAGACCCGTGCATGCGTGCGTGACCACCGCAATGCAAAACTGGAACTACCTGTTGCCGTTTCCGCTCGGCTACCAGTACTCCGAGGCCCTGTTCGATGGCCTTGTCACCATAAGTCTTGTTTAGATTATTCTGCTCCAACTCTAGTGTTTCGTGGTGAGAGTAATGATGCTGAATAGATTGGGGTTCACACAGATAGCCCACAGGGGTATAGATTCAAAGAGCATCTTTATACTTAAAAAACAAAATGTGACGCAAAAATGATCAGAATCTCATATCGCAATAGGATTTCTTTTACCATATCGTTCAGACCTAATTGACAGCCTAATGTAATTTAATAATCAAATTGTGCATAACAGGATCCAAATCCTGTTATGCACAATTTGATTATTAAAAGCGTTCTGTAATGAGTGCTCATTTTTTTAAGAGTAGTGCATTTGATTAAAACACCTAAATGGACTTTTACTCTATTTTGTATTCTTTATAATTACTGTCGGCTGTCGGGCGTTTTGCACAAAAAGTTTTTAACTCACTGCTTATACTCACGTGTAAATTGTGAAGTGACAATAAAAATACTTGAACTTGACTGGTACAAGCATGCTAGCGATGCACAAATACAAGCAAGCTAGCAGCACTGTTCCAACAACTATTTTCTGCCCGCCTCCGCTTTTTGGTTTGCATTGGAAAATATGCAAATTGAACCCCTCTGGTGATTAATTGAGAAGACCATGTCAATAAACGGCCCCTATTTTCCCCAGTTGGTACAGTCCACTGTGTGGGTTGGTTGATTGATCTAGTCCATCATACATCTGTGTGGGCACTCCCACTTATGATGTCACTAGCGGGTAGCCACATGACAATTTTGAAACGGCTTGTTATGGCTAATCAAACTCACACCTGTTGGTAAAATAGGGCCCTTTAGAAAACACTTTATTTGGGACGCCCATTCACTTGGAGACAGTTGAGAAGAAGTCCAGAGGCCTGGCCCTCAGAGGAACACAGTACATGAAAATATTTAACCAAAAGCATACACTTAGTTTAACTTTGTTCTAATCAAGATGTAATGTTCTTTGTTCCGCTTTGTTCACCTCTCAAATGTATCTCTGCCATTCCAATTTTTGTTCACTATTTTATTGCGGTTTTGCCCAGGAAAAGCGAATTAATAAACAGCATTTGACAGAATGATACCAGCAGGCCACTCCCACTGGCGAGAGAGTGGGTAGGCGGTGGGGGGACCTTACCTGTGAACTGGTTGACCTGCTGCTGGAAGGGGTTCTGCTGCCCAGGGGCCTGGCCCGTCTGGTCCTGGTACTGAGGCGGGGGTCTGGTCAGGTGTCTCTGGAGCTGCTGGTCCTGCTGCTGACGCTGTTTCTCCTGACACCGAGACAAACAGACAGGGCGAAGACACAGACAGACATGGGGGAAGACACAGACAGGGGGTAGGTAGACAGACAGACAGACAGGGGGGAGAAAGGGGGACAGATAGTCAGACAAAACAACAAAAAGTCAACACATGAAAAATGTGTCATAATTTAACAGTTGGCATAACCACGTTATGTCCTCAGAATTATTATTTCTTCTTTACAAAAACAGGGACGCCAGTACAGAACTCCCACACAACAAAAATTCAGTGTCCTAGCTCCCTCTAGTGTATCGCATGAGAACTGCTAGACATGAACCATATTCAACAGCAGAACTATATTTCTATAGCCGTCAAAAATTCATCACCCCCAAAATATACACCAGGGCGACGGTCGTTCCTCGATACGTTTTCAGATTAATTCCTGCTGTTTCCATACATCCAATTTGTATGACATCATCACACACGGATCTGATGCTGCAATGGTCTGCGACTCTCGCTCAGAAACACAGACATCCACATATGCCAACGCCGGGGATGTAAGGAAACCAGGAGTTATATTATAGCCCTAGGTGTAGGCGTGATTAGCCATTACAAGCCATTTCAGAATGGACCTTTCCCTACTCAAGCGGCAAGTCCCGCCCCCTCTAGTTACTGTTGCTATGTCCCCCAAGCTTCCCCACACCTCTGCAGCATGTTAGTAATGTCCACTGAACAACGCCCCCCTGCTGATGATTCTCTCTCAATATCGCTGTATGTTATTTGCCAAATGCCGCTACTTTATCGAAGAGACTTCTACAGAAAGGCCTGAACTATTTGACACAAGGATATATCCGTGACATTCGGATTTCGGACGGAGCAGATGACAACATAAAACTTGATGCAAGTGTTGGCGATATATGCGGAAGACACAAACGCCTCACAAACTCCGCATTGAAATTCGTCAGGACAAAATCCTGAGTCCTACTGCACATGTAAAGCAGGGTGAGTACGTTAGTGATGTGTTTACAATGAAAATAAGCCTAAGATCTGCTAACTACTAGCTACAATGGGCTAATCACCTAGCTATGCTAATCACACGATGCCGCGGTAACAATCTGGTCCTAGCGAAAAAAACATTTCACTGCTCAATGTACCTGGACACTGAAATAGGTGACAAATAAACCTTTGAATTTTAACTAATTAGCGAGCTTTGTAGCTTTTTGTGTCGGCGCTGCTGTAAATTGATGTGTGGAGTCGCTATTAACCATTTGATTGTTGCACACAATTGTGAACTTTCAGTGTTTTAAGTACATCATAAAAACCACTGCCTTCAGTAATTGCCTTATCAGATACAGAACCTGTAAATAACTCAGACACAAAAATGACAGAACCACTTGGATCACATCCAGTCAATGGTTTGAGGGTTGTGCTTGACTTCTAGTCACTATAAAGCTGACTCTGTAAAGCCAGTGCAGATGGCACCTGGGTCTTACATTCAGTACCATCAATAATGACTAAAGTAGAAGGAAAGTTTTCAGGCATGTTTTTAATAATAATGTCTCTATGAGGCCATATGTAGTTGTCCAAATGTAAAATACATAAGCTCTATCCATGTATTAAAAACAAGTCCTGCAGACTGCATGGATACTCCAAATCTGGATGAAACGCGCGCCCTGTAATCTCTCTGGATATCTGTGGTCATTATTGCACGTTCCCCAAGCGCATCTAAGAACCATGTTGTTCTAACTAAATGTATCTGTAGTCTAATATAAGAACCATGTTGTTCTAACTAAATGTAGCTGTAGTCGAATCTATGAACACAACAACGCGGGACAAGCTTTGTTTGTGGGACATCATGGCGGCTCTATTGCAAGGGGCGTGGTCTTAAGAAATCAGGCAATCTTATTGGTTACGCCGCGTGACTGAGTGTGGAAAGGTCCATTGTCATGAGACTCAAATTGTCATTGTGACAAATTAACATCACAAGTGGGAGTGTCCATCTACATGTATGTGACTAGAGCAGACTACAATCCTGCCCACTGGACTGTACCAACCGGTAAACTTATTTCGTCAGCATGGCACTTGTGTGTTACTTCTTCACAACGCCAATTTAAGTCACATGGAAATGTTTAAACTGCTTGTAATGGTTAATCACGCTCAGACCTGGTGGGGGTAATAGGACCTCACTTTCAGGAGGTAAGAGAGGTTTTCTGGCAACTGGAAGGTTAGTGGTTCGATCCCCAGCCTAGTTAAGTGTGGAGGTGTCCCTGAGCAAGACACCACCTAACCCTCACTGCTCCTGATGTGTTGGTTGTTACCTTGCATGGTTGACACCGCCGTCGGTGTATGAATGGGTGAATGTGAGGCAATGCTGTAAAGCGCTTTGGATAAAAGCGATATATAAACACTATCCATTTACCATCTTTAACTCAGCCTGTACTGTACCTGTTCAGCCAGCAGGTGCCGCTGACCCAGCATGTACTGCTTCTGTTGCTCCATCATCTGCATCTGCTGCTGCTGGTGATGCTGCTGTTGCTGGTGGTGCTGCTGTTGCTGCTGCTGCTGCTGCTGTTGTTGGTGTTGTTGTTGTTTTAGAGCTGCAGCCACAGCGGCCTGGTTGCTCAGGTAGGGCGCGTTTCCGTGGTTACCCGTCATGGGGTTGCCGCCAGGAGGCGTTGGCATGGCGCTGCCTCCCTGCAGGGCCGCCATGGCGTTGGTTGGGCCGGGGCCGTGCGGAGCGGATGGGTACGTGTTCTGGTCCTGCTGTTGGTCGAGACACAGAGGTTGTAGTTTACACAGAAGTCCACCGGGGGGCAGAGAGGAGAAGGGCAGCAGGCTTTTGGATAAAGACGCAAAGGAAGACCGTAAAGGAATGTGGAAAAAATTAAACGTCACTTTAGCAAAAGCAAAGGGATCAGTGGGATTACTGTTTATTGGAATGAGTCAGGCCAACCCACTCTCACACACTAGACTGTATGGATAATACACACCCAACAAGAACATATAATCAGATGTAACACACGAGAAGCAGCGGCTGTGGTAACCAATCTTTGGATAACAAACAATGAGTAATAGTTTCATTGTATCGTGTGTGTGTGTGTGTGTGTGTGTGTGTGTGTGTGTGGATAGAATACATGGTGTAACACATTTGTGATTGTTAATGCAAATGCTGCGATCGGCAATGTACCACAGAGAGTACCACACGTTCAAAAGTCAGTGGTGAGCATAGTTTGCAGTCTGCTCTCTTCTGTAATAATTCATTATTCACACTTAAATATTCGGGACACATGGGCTGCATAACTGTCAACAAAAGGCTATAATAATAATAATAATATAATTAATATGCCCTATATTTCAGCCATATTGGTCAGACTCCAACTACAACAATAAAAGCTGTCCTGTGCCATTATATTTGTACATTAATAAAAGATAAACAACATTCAATATACTATCAAATATACAATCCACTCGAAACAGAACACGGGGTTCAAAATTACACATTTTTGTCCAAATGCCTTTTTATGGCCAAATGCCGGGTGAATGTTCATTACCAGCCACTCAATAGGCTACCATAGTTGTTTTGCCTGGTGGCGTGTGAAGCAAATCTAGCAGCCACTTACGTATTTGACCAGCATTTGGCTGGTGGCTGCTGCAGAGTCCACACGGGACTTAATATGCCATTTAAAAAAAAAAAGACGCAAAAGTACATAATGAATTACGAAAGCAGTGTGTGTGTGTGTGTGTGCGCGTGTGTGCATTCTTTACAGAAACATGTAGTGTTAAACAAACTGGGCGCGGAGGGGAGTGTCTCACGAGAGCATAAAAACAAGCAGCTATATTTAAATGGAGAGAGGGGACAGGAGGGCGTCCCAGATATACTCACCAAGAAAGAGAGAGAGAGAATGTGTCACACACACACATAGAAAAATAGAAACAACGAGAGTGAGAGACACTGAAAGCAAGAGATTGCCAGGCAAAGAAAGAGAGAGGAAGAAGTTGCGTGAATGAAAGGCTGCTTTGTCACTCCTCCCCCTACTCTTCCCAACAACCCCCCCCCACACACACACCCCACATGAGCATGCACACAAGCTACTAAGCAACCAGCTGCCACACACACACACACACACACACACACACACACACACACACACACACACACACACACACACACACACACACACACACACACACACACACACACACACACACACACACACACACACACACACACACACACACACACGAGAGAGAGCCTGTGCCAAACACACGGGGGGGGGGGGGGGGGCGGAGCAGCAGAACAGAAGCCCTCCCCTCTCTGGCCAGGGCTGTAGCCAGCAGCCAGTGGTCTGGGGCTAACTCGGGAGCCAAGTACCAGAACATCTTCTCAGATCCTCTGCTGGCAAGAGATTTATATGTGGGTAATTATTATCAATATGTTAATAGTTGACGGTAAACTCACGGTGATGCTAGCTTTATGGAGTCTTGGTACCGACAGTGCACAGCATACTGGCAGTATATTTGCCCACTGATGGTGCATTGTTTGTTTCAGCCAGACCTTTTGGTTTTTAACCAAACAACCTGTACGCTCTGGAGACGAAATAAAAACCACATTCAGACGTGTATCCATCTCACTATGATCTGTGCAAGTGCAACAAAGAGTAAAGTGCGCATGTGCATTCCTGTGCGCATGTAACCTAACCTGGCAGTTGTGAAGTGCTTGAAACTTGTTCTATGCAAAATGGTACTGCACCGTTAGCGATATATTGTCGTCTCACTCTGTCAATGTAAATTGATGAAAAATGTAATGCGTGTGTGTGCAGCGCACGTCCGTGCGTGTGTGTACACAGACGGGCCCCTGAGAACATGCTGTGGGCCCTGCTCTGCCGAACAGAGCTTCCAGAGTCATTGTTGTTTTCCCTCTGAGTATTATGTAGCTCACGCCTCTGCACACATCAAGTTATCCACTCCAGATAAAAAGGAACAGAGAGAGAGACACACACACACATATGGGGGGGAAGGGGGGGGGGGGAGAGAGAGAGAGAGAGAGAGAGAGGCCTAAGGCTGTTCTGAAACCATCTCAAGTCACAGGAAAACAGAGCACTCAGACAAAGCAGCCTCATATTTCAAAGGGCTCGGCCAGCGAGAGCCGAGGGAGAGAGGAGTAGACCATCAGTATATCAGGAGCAGATTTCTGTGTGTGTGTGTGTGTGTGTGCGTTATCGTTTGGTGCGTATCCCCGAGGATACACACAGCAGCACACCAAGTATGTAGTCCATTGTTGATAACAAGGCGACGCCATGTTGTTAAAACAACAACTACATCCATATCAAATGGTCTATTCTTGATAACAAGGCTACACCATGGAGATTAAAAAATAAATAAATACGTATATAGTATTCCCTTTTTTGCAACCATTAGTGACATCACAAATGGGTGGGTCCAGATGAGATTGCTAATCCACATCTCACCTGGTGGTAAAACAGGCACTAGGGACCTGATCACCACAATATGATTGGGAGGGTGGTTAGGATCAAGTGACCATTCTGCAATTGTCGGGTGGAGGGTGTACCTTTCTTTGATGGTATGTTAGGACATGTCTGGCACACACACACAGACACCTGGCCATAGTTTTCAATCATACATACAAGATAATTATTTAAGAGTAAAATTCGACAAAAAAAAAAAAAAAGAAAATCACAAAAGGATCGTAGGCTGAACTGACATTGGTAGAACACCAACACCCGGTTCTCTTATGACTCATTGTGTTGTTATGGCTAGCATGTGTCCGACCTCCAGAACTGTAGCTTCCGAGCATACTTTCCTAGTTCACAGACCCTTTCCACCAACGGGAACCTAGTTCAGGTTCTGGGCTGGTGTTCGTGCCGGTTTGCAGTTGGCTCAAATTGTGAACATTTTAAGAACTGGTTTGCTTTTCCACTGGCTAGAGCCACACACATTAATGTATTGTCGTTGAGGCTGTATAGAATAGGAGCATTTGCCAATGTTTAGTAGCTGGCTGAGGTAGGTGGAGTTCCCCAGGTGTTAAGGTAAGTTTTACAATCGTGAAAAATGTTTTAATAGCACAAAAACAATAAGATATTCCCTCTGTTGAGGTGAGTGGGGCGAGGGTGTTTGTTACCTGTGCGTGGGGCAGGTGAGGCCGGAAGGGCATGCCAGCCTTCTGCTTGGTCTGCTGCTGTCTGATTAAGGACAGCAGAGCCGCCTTGTTCTGGCTCTGGGTGTTGGGGGGCCCCCGTGTACCGGCCGGCCCGGGGCCCGACGCCTCGAAGTGGGACAGGGGCTTGGTGTTGTTGTAGCTCAGCCTGTCCGCTGTGGCCTGGGCCGCCGCCGTGGGAGGGTGGCTGAGAGGGGCCCCTGAGGACGGATGGTTCAGCATGTTGGGGTGGCCGCCGGGCCCCTGCATGTAGCCCCCGGCGCCGGCCTTGGGCGAGCCCTTGTTCGGCTGCCCGGGCATCAGCAGCTGCTTGGGGGCATTGGGGTTGAAGTCGTTGGGGTAAAGGGAGGGGCTGCTCGGCTTGTCCATACCAAAGGCGCCCCCTAGTGGGCTCCGGGAAGGGTTTGCAGCCTGGGGCCACGATGGAGGGTGGGGGTGGAATTTGGCCTGTTGCTGCTGCTTCTGCTGGAGCTGGTTGTGGAGGTGCTGGGCTCTCTGCTTCTGGGCAGCCAGCTGCTGGAGCTGTTGGGCTGGGGAGAGGTCTTTGGAGACCGGGGCCCCGGGGGGGAGGAGCTGTCTGCTGGGAGGAGCTTGCTGGGGGAGGGCGGGGGAGGAGGCCGAGGAGGTGGTCACGGGGGAGCTGGTGGGGAGCGGGGGAGGGCCCGAGGAGGTGGGCCTGACGTGGGGGGAGCCCGTGCAGGAGTCGTGCTCGAAGGCGGCGGATGCCGGGGAGAACTCAGCCTTGACACTGGCGAGGTCGGGATGCATGAGCACCTGATTCTGTTGGCTGGGGGTCACCTGAACTCCTGCACCTGCCCCAGAGGAGCCCGCTGTTCCTCCTCCACCAGCACCGGCGCCGGGCCGGGCCGGAGGCAGGTCGGGCGTGTCCTTGCGGTCCTCGAAGCCATCGTTGAGGATGTCCTGGATGTCCTCATAGGGCACGGAGCGGTTCAGCTCGTCCATCAGCTCCGTCCACTCCTGCTCGTTGAGGTTGAGGTCAGGGAAGAGGCTGTTGGTGGCGCCGCCTCCCGACGGCAGCATGCAGGGCAGAATGTCGTCCGGCTCCTGCTTCATCTCCTTCAGGCGGAACTCGTGGTGGTGGTTGTTGTTGTGGTGGTGGTGGTGGTGGTGGTGCTGCTCCGCCATCCGGGCGCCGTCGCCGGGGTCTCCGCCGGTGACGCGGTTGCCGTTGGAGACCAGCGAGTCGGCGATCCTGAGCTTGGAGTCGAGGGGGGAGCGCGGCGGCAGGCTGCTGTTGGCCGAGCCATTGTCCAGGCAGGCCTTCTTGGCGGGGGAGAAGCAGTCGGTGAAGCCGTTGGCCGGCTCCCGGCCCAGCGGCGAGCTGCCACTCTCCAGCTTCCGCTTCACCGTCTCATGCAGCTGGGGAACACAGGAACACCAGGTTACCACCAAAACACTCAAGTAGGACAGACTAGCGACATAATGGTGCACGTATTCCCTATACTGTACCAGTCAGTACAGGATGTTCAGTTCTGTGTGTGCCCAAAGAATATAGGCTAGTTTTATGCTTTGTGCAGAAGAGCTGATAGATCAGTAGAGCTTTTGCCATTGTGGCTGCTACATACTCTCATTAGTAAAGTAATCATCACTCACATGCCATCTTTTTTCAATGGACGGGTGTTAGAACAAGTTTAGGCGAGAATCAGGGATTATTCTACATTTGATTGACGTTGGGCATGTGTGTGCATTGGGCTTTCTCCGCTCTTTGTCTCTTCAACCCACTTGAAGCCATCTGAAACAATTCTATGCGTTTAAGTGAATCGATTAATCAATTAAATGATTGAGATTACTCACTGGTAAATAATCGTTGCTAGCAGCCCTACATTGACACAACAGAGGCCAACTTGACTACAATCTGGGCATGTGACTGACAATGTAATTGGCAGAAGTCATTTTCAATGTTGGTACAGAAAGGAGTAGCATGTTAAGCAAGAAGAGGCCTGAAAATGTCATTCATTTGGTTCTCGCCGGCCAACAGCAAAACAATTGGTGAGAGCAGAAGGGGGTGCAAGGGTTCGAGAAGTGGAGTGTAAAAGACGGGAACACCAAAGAGCATAGGCTCTACAGATAGGCTATGGACAAGCAATCACATCTAACCTGAGAGAGAGAGAGACGGAGAGACACGTAAGCACCTTGGCTTTTACACAGGGATCCCGGAATATTGCTATAAAAGACATTGTGCTGGCTTTTGCCCGTTTACACAGAACCAAAAAAGCCAACATACTACCAGAACGGTGTGTGCTTTTACACACCATTAGGGATTCAGATGCGTGACGCGGTGCAACATCACAAAATGATGTCTAACATACGCAGCAAGATTTCTTTTTAAAACAATAATAGCTGTGTTTTTGCCGCTGTGCACATTTATATTCCATATGCGTTGATGTGGGACATTACAATGGCAGATTTCTGAGAGCAATCTTCGGAATAAAGGCTGAACGAAAATGACACCCCCCCCTCTCTCATTCAGTGTTTGTTCTTTTTACAGAAGGCGAGGCTGAACTGAATATTCCCGGAACACAACAGCAGTGTAAAAGGGGAGTAGAGAGAGGGACTAGGAAGCTGTTGAGTTGGAGTTACCTTAAAGCAAGGCAGCGACAGAAAGAACAGAAAGAACAGAAACAACGAGTTTGATGGGAAACCTGATCTTCTACCTCTAAAGCGAGAATGCTTGTCAAATTTGCTGTGGTGGCGCCCTGTTTACATTTTAGCTTCAAGAAGTCAACAAGCCAGACGCTAAAGCTAAAAACACACCGAAATGAACAATCTAAAAACATAGGGACAGGCTGATATGAACCATTTCACAGCAATTGGCAGCAAACAACTGCGCTTTTGACTGACACACACACACTTCAGGTTAGGTGTTCAGGTGTGTAACAAGTTTTCACGTTGAAAGTGAAAACTTGTTAGGAATCTTTGTTGCGCCAGTGGAGAAAAAAGAAGGGAAAAAAAAAAGAAAGCCACACCTGGCGACCCGCTCAACCACTTTAGACACCTGGCCTCTGTCCTTCTTAGCTCACAACACCACCCACCTGCAGTAGCTCAGGCCCACTCATATGGTGACTACAATAGTGTAGCGGTAGCTAAGGTTTTTCTCTCCCAAGTGAAAGAAGGTACTGGGTTCAATCTCCTATCTCCAGTCTGCCCAGTGCCTGTAGGCCTGCTTAAGCGAGATGCCCCAACAACTGCCTGCTGCATAATATCGACAGATATCTGAACCAATTGTACGTCGCTTTGGATACAAGTGTCTGTTAAATAACTGAATAGTAACTACATAGTTCACCCACATCTAGCCAGCTCATTACCATCTGTATAGGGTGATGTGTGGGTGGATGAAGAGGGGGGTGAGGGGCCCCTTAACAAAAGAACTAGCAAGAGCAGTGTATGTATGTGTGTGTGTGTGTGTGTGTGTCACATTTATGTAATTATTACAATTTTCTACTGTATTTCATGAAGCCATGTCATATTTAAAAATGAATAAAACAATAAGAGGACACAAGACACGCCTGTGTTCAGGAAGTGAATGGGTCATGGGACTTGCATAGTTCAGGCTCTCCCTCTCGCTATTGGTCAATATTTATTCACGCTTTAGTTATAGATCTGTATAACGCTCATTCTTGCGTAACCAATAAGCCAACAGCAGCCCAAGATTCAGTCAACAGACAACCTGCCCCGCCGTCGGGACACACACACACACCCACCCCCCCCCCCCCCCCTCCCCCAAGTTAGGGAAGGAACTTTGTTACCTTATCGCCAACAAGCTAAACAACATGTCATGGCTCTTATCCAACTTGACCACGTTATGAGACACCTTTTGTACATAACCCTGACTTTCTTTATGTCATTATCATTTAAATCAATAGAGCCTTAAAAGAGGACAGTATAGGGAGCATGGATACATCTTGTGGTCGGCCCGCGCAGTAGTGGAAATCCCCTATAATTGTCCCATATGAACAAAGATACAACTGTTCTTCTATAAAATGTGACAGCAGCCACCCGCCCGGACAGTGAAGACAAAACTCCGGGCTGCAAGTTGAGAAGATAGACAACCACAATGGATCGATTAAAATCTATGCATCACCTCCACAGCCTTACACACAACCCTTTCAATGTTTGGCTGGCTTTAGTGGGCTGGCGGGCTGTGCCAGTATGGAGGGATCCAGAAATAGAGCCACAGGTCTAGACGGCACTTCGCTAAAACACTCAGTGAACAACGATGTGGAGATTTCAGGGCACTTGATAAACATTTGAAATTAGTGCAGTTCCCCTGCCATCTCCCCAGCATCTAAGCATAGGTCAAAGTGTTGAGGTTAGCAGCAAAACAGCCACCTGGAGCATAGAGTGATGTATTGTCTTGCCCAAGGACAGTATGGTGACAAGGCAGATGCTCCACGCGAAACAGGATCAGTACTAAGAGGCCACCCCATACAGTACGAACTGGCATAAAGAAACCGTTAAAAACTACATTATCAGTGTACACCAAGCTATGTAAAGAAAAAAACACATGTTTTGTCTTCCAACTGATATACAGCAATTGCAAAGAAGGAGGGAGGGTGTTAGTTTATTTGAAGTACTGATTTTGAGTTAAACTAGATCTGTACCATTGCTACTAGGAGACCGATTTCCCCTCAATGTTGCATTGAACAAGTAGGAATAAAAGAGGTTCCAAATTCTCTACTCGAACCAGGGTTAGGCAGTTTTCTGGAAGCTCCCAACTCCTAGCCATAAGCCCCGACCATTACACAGTTGAACCGCGACAAGTTTAGCCTAATCGGGCTTGGAGAGGAACCGGGGAAGGCATTGATCCTTTGTTTTTGAAATGAGCCCTTTAGCGCTGCTTTACCAGTGAATGGCAAGTCCCTTTCACGCTGGCCGGCATCCCAGAGGAGAAGAAGGAGACTCCAGAGAGCTCGGGTCAAACAACAGGTAACCACCGCCTTTTGTAGTTAGGGATTATCTCAGTCGTCGCATCTGAACTCTGAACTCTGATGAGTAAATAGTCCTTAAAAATAACTGAGGACTATTTAAAGCAATGGATGATTCACATTCAAACCTTTAGGCATTTAGCACACACACATATGAAGATTAATTTTTGTATGCGGGACATTGATTTAAACCGAGAACTTTTCAGCTGGAGTTCCCAGGAATCCCAGCAGGAATAGAGTATGTGCTCGCAGAGTTTGATAAGGAGCAGGGAAAGAGATGACATGTTGTCGCTCAGTTTATGGTTGGGTTCGGTCGAGTCTCTATGGCAGATAATCACGTATTGTGTATGTGAACATCTGGTGGGACATTTCTCATTAAAATACCTAAAAGCTACTGACCTTAAACACACCAAAGTAATCCCTTAAATATAACCGCACCGACCTAAACATTAACATATTATAGACAAAAAAACCTATTACAACATTAGTTCTAATTGCCATTAATATTGGCAAGCAAAATACTTTAGAAGAGAAAACAATGGGATTTGCCACACACACGGATTCTCCACTGGCAGGAAAGCAAAGCCATGCTGAGGAAGTGTTGACATTCACAAACTACAATCAGGAAGAGACTCCTTGTCCTACACAATACAGCAAACATTTCAAACCTAGGCAGGGCCAGCAGCTTTGGGAATTGTAGTCATCGCTTGCGCAAGAACCAGACAGCGTGTCCAGTTTTAACTATGATTTAATGATGAGTGACTGTGACTGTGCTTGTCAATACTTAAACATTGTGTGTGCGTGCGTGCGTGCGTGCATTAATACTGTCAACTCACAGGAGGCTTTAGAACGTTTCCAACGGGGACACATGCTGAGCAAATGTACTCTGTCCTCTGAGGGCCTGGCTCATTAAAACATACTAGTGATCTTGTTCATGTGGGGAATGGAGACACATAGGCACATGCATAACTCATAGGTCAAACCCATACTGCTATTGGACACTATCCAAGACTTAATCATCACAATGATTTTTAATTTCAATTCCAAAATAGACAGGATGCTTTGGTCAGTCTTAAAGGACTTAGAATGTGGAATTATTGGACATCTTTACTGCGTCCAATCCCGTGTTATCTGTGCAATCCTAAAAACTGCCTTTTAAATGTTTGATGTTGGGGGTGTGTGTGTGTGTGTGTGCGTGTGTGTGCGTGTGTGTGTCTCTTTAAATCTCAAAGAGGCATTACCTGGCTAAATAAAGGTTAGTCCGATACCAAGAGAGCGTGCTTTACTCCATTAAAACATCACCATTTAATTTGAGTCACGCTACAAATGTGAACCGAGGTTTCGCGCTCTGTGTGCTCTGGGCTTTACATTGAATTCCGACATAGGGTCTTTAATGATCAGGTAAGGGTTAGGCTTGTTGCTCACTGATGCTTACAGTGAGGCTGCGGACACCGGGGATCGAACCCAGTACTTTTTGGCTAGGGTTAGGGTTGCACACCCAAGCCACTACACTATCCTACACCGTGGAAATTCTTCGCTACTGCCATGCCATTCATATCGACATTAGATTTTCTCGCCTATTGTCCTACACAGACTAAATCCCTGGGTTTATAGTGTCTGAAGCGTAAAACCAGTGGCAATCAGTTTAAACAGTAAAGAAAGAGTTGCAAAATGCAGGATTAACTATGGCTACATATTTTGGCTACATTCAGACACGTCTGTATTGAGAAACAGCGTTGTTAGACATTATTCAGTGTGCAGGAACTCTGCCAACCACAGTTTAATAACGTAGACAACATAGCCTGGAGACAACTCAAAACTCCCTGTCCAACCTTATGTGCAGAGTTAGGTATTGGCTAAGGGGCCAGGTTGTGTAGTGGCTGAGGTGGTCAGTACTGGCTGGGTTCAAAGTGCCTGAGCCCTCACTGCTCCTTAAGATCATGTATAAATTGACTCATTGCAAGTCGTGTTGGATAAAAGTGTCTACTATACAATAAAATAGTAAATGTAATCTTGAGGCCTGCAATAAGCAAGTTGTGTATATTTTTTGTCAATATGAGTATAATGGTGTGGGATATTATTTATTTGAATCAGAGTTCCTCAATGATGTTGGCTTTCGGTCCTCAAATTTGCAGCAAAACAGTAATATGTTGTGGTCTTGTTGAGGATGGAACTATAGTGATGTAGTACCAAATGATACCACTAGGATGCACTAAAAAAGTTTCCTCATAAAAATGACTTTCAAAACAACAAAAACAAAGAAGAACCAACAGCAGGAAGAGGCTACAGAGTCGGGTGTAGTGGTGGGAGCACAAATGGTACTGGGTTCAATCCCCAATGTCTGCAGCCTACCTGTAAGCATTGGAGAACATGATGGCCTAACCTGACCTACCTGCTACCTGTACCTACGTTCACTTGGGATAAAAGTACCTCCTACATAATTGAATAATAAATAAGGAGTCAGGTCTCTACTCTAGCCTAGTCCAGAGAACTGACAGAAACCATGAGCGTCACAGAGCGATCCAGAAAATTGGCTTGTGTTGTTGTTAAGAGTGGGGGTGTGTGTGTGTGTGTGTGTGTGTGTGTGTGTGTGTGTGTGTGTGTGTGTGTGTCTCACCATCACATGCAGATGCACATGCACTACCTGCTGACTCTGACCCGAGATCAAAGCACATCCCCACGGGCCATTTCTGCCATTTAGCTGACAAGCTCATCAGAGTGGGTATATGATGTATAGAGAGCCACTCTGCTGATTACGTGTGATCTAAATTAAAATACTCCTAGTGTATGCGAGCACATCCCAACCACTATGTTCAATGACACTTCTCGAAATAGTAAAATAGCAGATGAGGCTCTGAGAATGTAGTGTGTGTGTGTGTGTGTGTGTGTGTGTGTGTGTGTGTGTGTGTGTGTGTGTGTGTGTGTGTGTGTGTGTGGTGACAGAGCTCCCCTTTACAACAGCATGACAACACTCGGGTCATGTGACCCCCCCCCCCCCCCCCCAGAAGAAGCATGACTACAATACTCTCTGTATGGAGGAATCGTACAGCTGCAAAACTTCAATACACTGTGTCTCGACTGGCATGGCAAATCTGCACTGAGCAACAGCCTGGACGTGCATCTCTCCATCTATATTTCTGAAGTAATGAATGGCAGGTAGCTCTTCGTGGGATACGTCCCTGGAGCTCCTGTAGTTTTAGTCTACAACCTTGGATACATTTCATTCATTATATTATTGGCCACCAATAGTGCGCGCACATGTCCACTTACCGCTATGAGTGTGCTGTTCCTGCTCTGCTCCCCCGGCGTCCCGCTGTCCCCCGGGTCAGAGTTGCTGCCCACGGTCCCCCCGGGGCCCCTCTGCACCGCCTGGTGGTCGCCGCCGCCGCCGCTTTGCGGGGGTTGCCTGTGCTTGTTCGACCGCTTGGCCTTGGTCTGCAGACACCGCTGGTGCAGGGCGAACGTCTGCTGCCGCTCCAGCTCCAGTCTCTCCAGCGCCGTGTTCTCGTATCGGTTCTCGCAGCCGTTGTGGTGCCGCCGAAAGAGCTCGATACGCCGGCGTAGTCGCTCCATCACCGCGCTGTGGCGCGGCGCAACATAATCCGACATCATCAATACAGCCCGGAGAAAACTCCCGGCTCAGGATTCGTGCATAAAATGCTGAATTCGCCTCTTTTCAGTATGGGCGTCTACACCCCCCTCGCCCTTTACAAAGAATCTTCTGCTGGCTTCATAGAGTCAACCTTTGTCTTGCTAATGGCCTTGAGTCACCAGAGAAGTTACCAGCCACGGAGGGAAATGCAAATAGCTATCGGTGCAATTCCACCTCCCGTTTAGACAAATCCATCACTATAAATCCCTTTCGGTTTTTAGTTGTTTTTTTTTAAATAACTTACCCGAGCAGCTATATCCCTCTACTCTGTGCGAGTGCCGTTTACATACCCGTTTAAACACAACACAACACGGCAACCCGCTCAACAAGCATCCAAATCCCGCAGACACGAGAGCAGGACCGACCTAAGGCACCCCCCACCCGACCCAGCGTTTCGGGTCCCACTTTCCAGTGAACCGAACGGAACAGGACAGCGTTCCCCGATGTCACCCAATCAATGGGCGCACGGCTAGCCTGTTACGCTAACACATTCCTCCACTTCAAAAATCCAAAAAGTTGGGACCGAGTGTTGGGGAAGAAAAAAAAAATCCCAACTTTTACATGTCGACAAAGTCCCTGGGTCCTTTAAACCGATCGAGACTTCACCACTCCGCCGCCGTCGTCGTCGACTCGAAACCGATGAAGGCGCCGTGTCATAAAGCGACCCGTGAAGTTTCTATTTATTCGCTATTAGCTCCGACGGCGCGACGGGCTAGTTAGCTTGTGTGTTAGCCTACTCACACAACTTGACAGCGTTCAAACTAACACACAAACTACTAACCCCCCCGCCCCCCCCAACAAAAAAATTACATTCAACACATGTCAACTTTCCCGGCGACACACCCGCGCCGACACCCCCTCCTCTCCACCTCCGTCCCACCGAGCGGCTCAGTGGGGCCACTTACTGTGACTCAAGTGTTCGAATGTGTGCCGTTTCTACCGCATCTGTTTCTGCTGCAAACAGCTGATCCTGCTCCCGTGTAGCTACTGGCTAGCTAACCGCTAACCGCTAACCCCCACACCGCTGGATATTAACCGGAGCTAACCGGAGCTAGGCTGCTACCCAATGGATGTATGGCTAGGCTAGGCTAGGCTAGGCTAAGCTAGGCTAGGCTGGGCGAGCTAACGACGCCGCTAACCGGGCTCGACGCACCGCGGAGCTACGCGGATGTGTGCTAACGTTAGCCGGGGCTAACTCAAGTAGCCAGGCTGACAGCGTTGAGACAAAGCATGATGATGATGGTGATGCCCCCCACCACACACACACACACAGGCTGGCTTCAGACTTATTTCTTTTAAAACTTAAAAAGTCCGCGCGTCGATCACCCAAGTCGGGATCACCAGACCACCAACAACACGTCCAGCAAAATGGAAGAAAAGTACGTCCGTGGAAAACCCCGCCGCGGCGCCTCTTCCCGTTGCGTGGGGTTTCTATTGTGTTCCAGTGGACGGGCTGCTCTCCGGCGCCATTTTGGAGCGACTTTCTCTTTTTTTTCTTTCTGTCCTCCTCCTCCTCCTCCTCCAGCAGGAGTCATGTCGCCGTCCTCACTCCCCACCTTACTGCTGAGCGACACCACACAAGGGCAATAGAAAACAAGCAAACAGCGTGCTCATGTGCTTGATTTATATTATATAATTATTCTATTTTATATTGCTGTCATTTCTGCCATTAACTTGCTCGTAATAATAATGGGCCTACACAATGTAGATTCAGATGACTGATCATCTTCTCCAAGAGTTGGAGCGTCTCTAAATGTTATTTGTAATAACTAGATAAATAATCATTTCTGAAAAGTTTTAACTTGTGAAGAATTGTTCTTACATTGCAGTCTTCAAGTTGGTTTTTTTTTACTTTTCATGTCCTGTTTGGCCCCTAAAGCCACTCACTGCACCATATATAATATAGGTCTACTGTATATAATATATATATTTTTAAACGAATCTACTTATTTTCCTAGAAAGTACGTACAAGACACTCACACCATTAATGTCTATCTGTGATGTACCTCTCCTCTGCAATTATGTGCTGTAGTTTACATTCCTCCAACACACATCTCCTTTGGTGTGTAGGTTTAAAATAATCACAATACAATCTTGTGTGTGTCTGTCTTCTTTTCTCTTACTGACCTAAGAATAGCTAGACAGGCAGCCCATGGTGTCTCAGATGTGACAGCTTGTCAAGGAGTATCTGTCAGAATGACATGGCGAGTTGATGTTTCTCCAATTCAGTCAGTATTCATGACATGATATGCCACCAAAGAACATGTCATCATCTGGATGTGTTATTTTATCCTGAACAAGGTTGCAGCGTTGTAAAAAGAAAATGCATTTGTCTCCATAGGTCATCCGAAGGACAAATTACCATCCAATTGGCCGGGAGGATTACAATGAACAACTGAGTACTTTGGGAGAATTGTGTTCCAGGTTTGAATTTCATTAACTAGTGGATGATACTTGAAGTCAATCTCAGATAATATGAATTATGCCTTCTTACGGAGGGATTGTCTGACACATTCATCTTTAAGTGGTTCCAAGAGATTTTTTCAACCAGAATTTCCAGAATAGTATTTATTTAGTCGGAATTAGTGGATGATAGTGGAAGTGAATCTCAGAAAGCTCGTTGTCTGACTAGGGGAGTGTTTGTCATTTAACTAACCCCCACAACTGGTCCCAACCAAGTCCCCTTGCATAGTTAGCAGCAGTGTGTTAATGTGTCTGATCTCCAGACTAATATTAAAAGTGCTATGAAACAATTTCTCCCCATTAATACAGTACTATATAATTATAGTGGGAGTCATTTATTATTCCCATACACACAATTCTTGTTTATTACTATTGAAGACTTTTAACCAAAACAACTTGAGTTCAATACACAACATTAAGGAGCAGTATAGGGGTTAGGCCTCTCGCTCAAGGATGCCTACACCATGGACATTGGGGATTGAACCCAGAAACTCCCGGCTGGGACACCAACTCTCCATCCAATATGCTATCCTTTCCCAAGTTGGGCTGGCAGGTAAGATTGCAGATGACAGACAATACAGCTAACAACCATCATCTGGAGGTCATATTATATTCCTAATATCTGACTGGGAATTTTCCATGATCATTTTATGTCTGCGGTGATTCAGATTGCTTTTATAATCCTGCAAAGATCTACTATACCAACAATACAGACTACAAGCACACTAAAACACAACCTCAAGGCCACTTAGGTGAACCTAAGTGGACTGACAAGAAAAACTATCAAATTAGCATTTGTAAAGCTTTATAGCAACATTCTATCAATCGATTAGTTGTTTCAGTATTATTTACTCTATTCAAAATGCCAACATAAACAGGGTGTATGATCTACATATTCAGTAAAGACATGGAGATGCAGACAGAGGTTTCCATTAGATCTTTTATTGATCGTTATAGACGGGCCGTGGGTTTGGACAGAAGCCGTCCTGTCACCGCACAGCTCCTCTGGATCACAGTATCTCCCTTCAAACCGATCATTCAGCTTGTTCCTGTAAAGCATCTACTTCTCGATCATGTACGTGAAACAAGCAGAAATCAGGCTGGCTGACCAGTTAAAGAGTTAAAAAAAAGAAGACCAAGAACACATAATTAAAGCATAGTTAGACAGTGCACTGCTCAGTCCAGACTTCTGCGATCTAGGCAGCCAAAACCAGACATGACTAAATTAAAACTAGATTTAGTTGTCGCAAGAAAATAACAAAAACAAAACAGAGGAAAACAGCACATGTCAAACACATCCTCAGAATGTTCATCGTTCACATCTTCCGGATGTTACTTTGGACATTCTTGTACTTGTCCAACAAGAGGCAGCCCCGGGGGAGGTGGGTGGACATGAATGGTTGAGAAGGACCAAATACAAAATAAAACAATTTACAGTGAAAACAAACTGGCTTCGCTTACGCTTTGAGATTATCCAAGAGTTGACACCTCCTGACTGAGAAAAAAAATAATTTGAAAAAAGAACAAAAAGCGTCAAATTCTCTTCTCCTTGAAGCCGAATCTGAACCCAGTATTCCTGACTTGGACAGTTAAACCATTGGTTGCCCTCGGAAAAGATGACGTGGCCAAGTAGCGAGCAGCTACTGACCTCTGACCTCTCCTCCTAGTCATAATCGCAGACGTCTTGTTTGTCAAGTAACGTGATTGGAGATGTTGCCTTGTCCCTGCTCACCATCATCATGAAACCAACGCTTCATTAGCAGCCTGGACTCAGCTGTGGACCGACCCAATAGGCACGTGGCTTGAGGGTGACAAGTGTGAAGGGAGCCAATCCTGGTCTAGCTATGCTCTGATGCACCACCGAAGGCCATGGCCATCCTCTGATCATAAATATAATAGGAAGCTCACTTATACAGTAATAGATGTTAACCCATCCCAACGCAAGTATTACCATGGAAGAATTCAACTGGATGTTTGCAAAGGGAGCCCAAAATGAGCTCAGAATAGGTTCAGCAGCAGCAGCCTGCATACAGGAGGTGTGATGGTTCCTTCACAAGTGCCAACTCTTTCGAAACATGGGGCAAACAAAACAACTCTTGAACTCTGAGCTTTCGGATCTTACAGCTCTTTGACTTGTGAATGGCTCTCGCAAGTAAGAGTCTTGCGAGTTGGAAGAAAAAACTAAACAAAACAAGGAACATTGCAAAACTTCTCCGATAGCGGAGTCTCTTTTCCGTAGTGCCTCTTTCAGTTTACATGGGGTCAATTGGACAGGATGGAGGAAGAGTCTATCTGCTCTGCTTAAGAGTTAGGACGTCAGTCTGGCTCTTTAACTTCACGTGTGTGTGTGTGTGTGTGTGTGTGTGTGTGTGTGTGTGTGTGTGTGTGTGTGTGTGGTCGGGAGGGTTAGGCTGGTCTGTTGCTGCTGCTGCTGCTGCGGTGTTAATACTTGAGCTCCACGATGCACCGAGCCACCAGAAGCGTGGGTGCCGCTGACCACCACCACAGCTCCATTTCATAAGCACGACTCATCGTTGAGCAACCCAGGACCGACTCCCTGCACAGGTCACAAAGCCAGCGACGTTATGTCACGGGAAGTCACGCACACTTAGCGCCCTCTAGTGGACAGACCGACCGCCTGAATGCCTGCTAGAACCTGAACACATTTGTTTTCTACAAAAGTTACTCTTAACAAACTACTACAACTGGTTAGTACATAGACTAGAGGAAGGAGGAAACAGAAAAAATACCATCAATCGAGTTAACGCTTAGAAAAACAAAATAACAAAAAAAAGCCATGCACAATATTTATAAAAAAAAAAAAAAGATTTATGAACACGACACAAATCAACCTCATATAGTTCCTCTTGAGCCTTGACCTCTGACATCTTGGTGGGGGGTTGGGGGAAGTGGCCAAGCACCACCGCATACAAAACACAATGGACACACACGCGGGTGGGGGGGCAGGGGTCATGCAGGGGACAGTGAGATGGTTAGCATCCCCTAGAAAGTCAAGGACTCCACTGATATTACATTACATTAAGAAGCATGGAGGCGGTTCTCCACGACCAGTGTCTGTGCTACATGGAGCCGATCTCGCACTTTGAACAAACACAGAAGCGGAGAAACAGCAGATCAAAAACAGAGGGATGAAAAGAGGGCGACAGAGAAGGGTGGGGGGGGGGGGGTTGTTGTATTTTAAAGGTACAAGCTGTAGTGTTGCCCATGAATAACTAACAAGAGGTGCTGATGGGAGCCAATTCGCAGAGGCAACAGGGAACCAACTAGTGACCTAGCTCATAGGTTAATTAACAGGGCAGCTAGAGTGACGAGTAGGCCAACTGTTAGCGGGGCTAATTAAGCCACGTCCGTGTTTGTATATGGTGGTGGGAAGGGGAGAGGGAGCGGGGGGGGCACAGGACATTATGAGACCGCAGGTTCAATTCTGCTCACATGATTTGGAATGGTGCAAGGAAGCTTAAATAGTTATTGTTTGCGGAAAAAATAACAAAACAAAAAAAATCCCTTGCGCTACATGGTTAATCTTCATCATCGTCATACTGGAATCATCATCATCATCAGCTGTCCACGGCCGACATTGCGGTGGCGTATTGTGATGAAGGACGCCACAACTGCTTTCATGGGTTCCATTCGATCTCCTCCACCTCAGAGGAGGGTGGGGAGGAGGGAGGGAGGGAAAGGTGCGTGGAGAGGGATGGGGTTAGAGCGGAGGGGAGGATGGAGGGGTTATAGGCGTGGGGTGGGGGTATGGGAGAGCAGAGCTCCAATGGCCTGATCAGTCCTTCCTGACCTTCTTGTTCCTGGGAGATCTCCTGAGGATGTCATCCTCCTGCTGCTTCTAGACAGGACACACACACACACACACACACACACACACACACACACACACACACACACACACACACACACACACACACACACACACACACACACACACACACACACACACACACACACACACACACACACACACACACACACACACACACGGGCTCAGGTTGGTTGGTCTCACGCACACACACGTGCACACACATGCGCGTCGGGTCACACTCTTACCTCAGTGGAGGCATCGTTGTCGTCGTCGTCCCTCTCCTCCTCCTCCCCGTCCATCTCATCCTCCTCCTCTTCCTCGTCGTCCTCCCCCTCCCCCTCCCCCTCGTCTCCTTTCTCCGCAGGGTTGTCCTCTGCATCGCTCGCCTTATCTGCTGCTGCAAGACAACATTACACCATGAATGTGGACTGGAGATGCACATATCCCAGCACCTGTCCGCCAAACAGCGACACAAACGCATCAGTTTGACGTTCTGGGTCCAATCTACAATGTCCCCGTTCCCCTCAAGAGCTATAACCCCCTACTTGCTCCTTAATGACAACGTTTTCTTTTCTCCAAAGTCAAACTTTGGAGAAAAGCTTGCATTAAATGACCACATAGTAGTAGCATCAAGTGAGAAGGGTAAAGAAGACCAACCTGCAGCACCTTCCTGTTCCTCCTGGTTGGCCGCCACTGCTTCCTCCTCCTCTGCCTCCTTCACGTCTGGCTGAGGCTCATCGGTCTTCTTGTACTCTGAGTCTGGGGTCTTCTTCTGTTGGGACACGGAGCAAAGAAGCACGTTGAGGACACTTCCAGGAGCTCAAACACACATCTGGACGCCGTTGGTCGACGAGGGGGGGCTGACGACTGAACTGGATGTTCACAGACCTGTTTCTGTGTTCTAGCTTTAGTGAATCGGACCCAGTAGCATCCACTGATATTATTTCACCTGCACAACAATCTCAGGTGTCATCTTTCTTTTCGGCACAAAGATTACATATTATAGTCATTGTAGTTGTGGAGATTTCCTCTATTACTTTTGGGTATGTTATTTTCGATCAAAGCTTGAAAAAGAGACCTAGTGGTGCTGGAGAGGTTAAGTAACGGGTTGTGATCAGGAGCTCAACCAGACCCCCTACTGGCCGGTCGAGGAACTGCACTGAAGGACTTCCAGTTTCTAAAGAGGTACAAGCCCCTCTTCCCCGACCAACGTCCAGTACTCTGGATAGTCCCAGAGGACCCAGAAGAACCATCTAATCAGGTAGACAAGCTGGCTCAGCACATTACGGAAGCACTTTGAACAGAGCATCTGAAAGGAACATATTACCACCTCATATTACCACAAGGTGTGATGTTGACAACTGCAAAAATGTGCCGTATAGTGACATCACATGTTGTCCTCCCAGATGTATGAGAGACAGATCAACCTAGCAGCCTACCCAGTAGACTGTACCATGTGATCCATCCATCTGAGGGAACAATACCATTTGTGATGCCACTATAGGGTAGCCTTGTTGACTAGCCGTTACAACCTTTTTGACAACTGGTGTTAAAATAAGGCCACTTTAACATATTTACTACACATTGATCACTATGAAAGAGAACGCCACAGTGAAACACACAGTATAATCACCAGAAACACACACTAAAGGCCCCGATATACTTTGAAATTGAAATAGGTCTATTCACATCGGCCGAAGAACTGCCTTTGAACACAGCGATTTCGACGGGGTACAATATACTGCATATATAGCAATAAACCGCGATTTGTGGCCTTGTCTCGGACATTGAGTCGCGGCGAGACGCCATCATTCATGTGGTATTGTTGACCGCAGTGCGAGTGCAAAAACAGTGAATAGGTTGCGCAATATCGGGGCCTTAAGAGAGCACAGTACAGAAAGCCGGGAGGGGGGGGGGGGGAGCTAGAGGACTAGTCTAGTCTAGGGTGGAGGAGGAGGGGGGGGGGGTGTTTGGTACGCCAGGAATCACCGCGGTGGAGGCAGGGAGACGGTTGGGCTGGTAGGCTCCTTTTAGCTCCTTCTGTAAGCCACTGAGGCTCAACTCACTCCCAGCTCTGTCTGGAGAAGTCTGTGGGCGGCCAGAGACACCCGGGGCCTGCAGGTCAATACTCAAGAGCACTAGTCTGGGTCCACATACACACGCTTGCTTTTGATTATTAACCAACGGAGTGCCAAGCTTTGAAAAACAGTACTATGCCAGCATTCAGCAAAAGGTGAAACGATTTTATATTTTTCTTGCCGTGACAAGAATGCTAGTTTTCTTTTGCCAGTTCTGGCGTGCATCTGTTGTCTGCCGTGTGTGTGTGTGTGTGTGTGTGTGTGTGTGTGTGTGTGTGTGTGTGTGTGTGTGTGTGTGAGACTAGTTTCCAGTTGTGCGTTGTGTTACTGTGTTTCTGTGTTGTGCGTCCGTTGTGTTACTGGGTTTCAGTGTTGCGAGTGTGTATTGTGCATCTTGTGCATGTTGTGCGTGTGCACGCGTGTCTGACCTTGCCGGTGCAACAGAACACGATGATGAGTACGAGGGGCAGGGCCACGGTGAGGACATAGACCACCCAGAGCCAGGGACGCTCCTCGGCCGCTGTCAGCATCTGTGTGGCCAGGCCAGGCTGAGAGACGGAGAGAAAGATGGAGGTTAACACAAAACACACACAGAGCCACCATTATGTTAACCTGCATCACATCACAATGCCCATTTAGTCTTGTGGTGGCTCAGGAGGTAGAACGGTGGTCTGGCAACTGGATCCATTGTTGTGGATACAGCATTAAAGCACACAACCATCTCTGGCTACATCCATGCGTTTCCCCAAGAGGTTATTCAAAGCCCCGATGGTATCGTTAAGTCCCACAGAGACTCTGCACCCGTGGGGCCTGTCGTTTACTGTTGCTAAAAAACAAACTGCAAACCTACACAACTACTTAAAATGTAGGGCTGTATGCATACACATTTTCAATTTCAAATTTAATATGCATTTGGAGATCAAGTGATGCTTGACTATCTGTGCACACAGTGACAGTGAACTAACTTCCTTTAGAATTCAGGGAGGTGTTTTTTGGGGGGGGGTTAGGGAGTGCCATAAATATAAGGCCTGTAAAGCCATTGGAGACTACCTGGGATTAAAGGCTGGACAAATAAAATTGACTTGACTGTCAATTGCACCCACAAGCTGACTAGAGACCCATCTAGCAGGATCTCCTGGAAGGATCATGACAACAGGTGTGACGGGGAAGACTGCATTAATGAGAAAAATTATTTGGGAGACAGGGAAGAGCGAACGAGGGATGGAGGATGGAAGAGTGACAGGTCAGACTCGTTGTTCCCCTGACAACGACAACCACCACCACCACCGATCTGGGCTCCACCCACCTCGGCGGCACCCTCCGCAGCCTTCTTCAGTCCCCAGCCGTCGGTGGCCCAGCGGTCGGCCGTGTTGCGCTCGTTGGTGATGAAGAAGTTGTCGAAGAAGATGTCGGAGGACATGGACCAGAGTTCCAGGCCCACGGCGCTGAAGGGGGTCATGCGGAAGGGATGCAGGTCCTCGAAGAAGTCCGGGTTGGCAATCTTGCGGGGCTTCCACACGCCCTAAGTGGAGGAGAGGGGCTGGGTTAGGGTTGGTGCTACTGTTCAACATATGAAGTCTAACTTGGTTTCTAATGTTGACAAAATGCAATTATTTGGTTAATCTTGTTTCATCATCTTTTTCAAATGAAAAGTTTACTTATATATAGATACTTATATATACAATAACATGACAATGTTATAGGATAAGGCTTCTCTAATATAAACACCAGAGTATGTTGTGTCATTTCTACTCCAATCACCGACGAGGCCACACAGCACCAGAACCGCCTACCTGGTAGTTGGGGTTGTCGATCATGGCCGGCTTCCACTTGCCCTTGTAGTTGGGGTTGTCCATGGTGGGCCTCTGCCACGCGCCACAGCCAGGGGCCGACTCGCAGGCGGGGTTGGGCACCTGTGGAGCCTCCCACTCTCCATCCATGTCCTCGTCCCTGGAGAGGAGAACCAAGGGAGGGGCACAGAGGCATCACTAGGGGGCAACGGTGGTCCTGTAGCGTTTACTATTAGGACATGGTCATTTAACATCCAGTGACTGAATATTTTAAGATACAAGTCATAAAGCGGAAAAAGGGCTTCATTATCTTGCTCCATGATGCGTAAATTTAAACTTGACATTGGGGTTTGAACCCAGAACCCTTCGGTTCACCCCACTAGACTATCATGCCCCTGAAGTATCTGTAGATGTAGGCCGTTTTTGTCCTTTGGTAAGCTTATGTGGATTGACCAGAGATACTTTTAACATCAATGAATGACTGCATATTACTGAAAAAAGTTCACTTTGTATTTATATTATACAGTATATATATATATATATATATATATATATAAAAAAATAAAAGAAATACTGGGAACGGTGGATGTTGACATAAAACAGTACAAACGTTAATCATACGTATCATACACCAGCCAGTCTTGCACATTGCTGAGGTAATCAATATATACATCCCAGCCATGCGTTCGTGAACCAAACACAAGTCCCCTAGCAGACCATCATGGCTCCCCCCCATACACCTGTCCACGCTCTACAGAGTCCGTACCAGTCCTCGGGTTTGATGGAGTCGGGGTCACTGATGTACTCTGGCTCGTCGTCAAGCCAACCGTCCGGCTTCACGGCACCATCATCAAGGACCTGAGCTGGAGCATCCTCATCCCTAGAGAGACACACACACACACAATAAACATGACTTATTTAGCTACTTAACAGGTTGTTTTAAACTAAAGCGACTTAGTTAGGCATAGGAATAGTTCAATATAAATGTAGTGCTGCACATCGTAGTCTAAAGAAAAGCCAAAAACACCTGGTTGGTAAACAACAGCAAAATAATGTTATGTTTTATCTGCAGCTCTGTTCATTCTTAATCTCTTTTAATGGGTAGTAAACCCATTTGTCTAACAGCATCCATGTGTTGAATTGACATGTAAACAGCTCATCTACCCAGAAGGCAACACTGACCAGTCCTCAGGTTTCACTGCGTCTGGGTCCTGGATCTTGGGCCTCTCGTCCCAGTCCTCTGGCTTGTGGTCGTCGGGGTCTTCGATCTCGGCGGTGGGGTTGACAGCGGGGCTCATGTCAGTGAGCAGGTTTCCACTGTTCACCACGGTCTGGTCAACCAGCACCTCGAAGCTGTTGTCCGGGTTCAACACTAGGGGGCCACAGAGAGACAAAAGGGGTCAGGCAGGGCTCAGCGCACAGCATGGAGCATGCATCAGTTTCCTCGTGCAGATAAGGCAAATAGTATTTTTTCCTGCAGTGTTGATGATTGCCAACTTTTTAGTGTACCGTGGATTTTATCTTGCATGTAAAATGTATTCCCTATTGTGACACATTATCTATGGCATGTCGCATGTGCACGATCCAGCATGTGCATTACCTAGCGTGTAGAGGTGGGTCTTCTTGTCCGTGTAGTATGTCCGCAGGTCAGCGTCTGGTTTCTTGGCGTGTTTCTCCTCATACTCGCCGGTCTTTAGGTTCTTGTGTCTGAAGATGAAGTGCAGCTTGTAGTCCTCGCCACACTTGTCGGGGCCGAACATGATGGTGTACCCGGTCTTGTCCACAAACTGGTCCTGGGCAGCATGAAACGCACACAGAATTAACACTCAATATTCAAGCCAAGTCACTGCATGTACAGCTCCTGATAGTGTATGGACCTGTGTATACATACATGCATACATATGTACGTACGTGCTTGCGTTTGTTGAGTTTGACGGTATACATGCGTGTATAGATGTGTATGTGCCTCTGTGTGTGTATATATATATATATATATATATATATATATATATATATATATATGTGTGTGTGTACGTGTGTGTGTGTGTAAATACACAGGCACCTTGTGGTTATGCGACTATATTTGTATCCGCCACTGCAACTGTATATTTGTATGTGTGTGTGGTGTGTGTGTGTGTGTGTTGTGTGTGTATTTGTGTGCCCATGTATTTGCGTTTGCGGTCTTACCAGGTCGAGGTCTGGGGTCTGAGTCAGCAGCTTGACGTAGGCTCCTCCACAGTCAATACCAGTCTGGAAATTCACCTCATACCTACAGAGAGAGAGAAAGAGGAAAAAAAAGAGAGAAAGAGAGAGACAGAGAGAGACGCAGACAGAGACAGAGAGCGAAAAGAAAGAAGTGGAGACAGATCAAAGGTCAAAGATTAGACAAAGACCTTTTAAAACACACACACACAACAGTATATGAGACAGAAAGGCTTCAGAGGAAACGAGCGTTTCATTCCACGGTTAATTTATTTCAGTGAGAGATCAACAGGAGAAAAAAAAACAGCCGCCAACCGTCGCCATGTTGTCGATGCAAGCGCCGGTGGGAGTGACTTACTGGACGATGAGGGGCTTGGTGTCAAAGATGAAGGGACGGAGGAGCTGGGCGGAGATGGCATGGTGCTTGGCCCGGGACTTCAGAACCAGACCTTTGTCTCCGGGGAGCTTGCTGTCCTTCATGTCCTCCACAGACCATTGACCTGGAAAACACATTGGCGTTACCATGGCGTTACGTGGACACCTCACTACACAGAACACCTGGCTAGGCTTGACTGGACGTTACCTGGCGGCTCCACCCATGTCTGCAGAATTTAAATGCAATTTGAATACAATAGATTTTGTCCACCATTAATTGGACCAAAATTCCAACTCTAGAGGGCAATAACTATGCACATATTAATGAATGTGTGTATCTAGGGAGAGATTTGTCGGGGCATTACACCACAATTTGAATTTGGAGGTTCCGGTTGTATCGTTTCCCTGGCTAAGCACTTTGTGTTGCGGTTTTGCGCCGTGTAAATAAAGCTTCACCTACCGTCATACTTGGCGATGTCTTCGTCTGTGTCCTCCTTCTTGGCTTTGGACAGGACCCAGCTATGAACCAATCAGAGACAGCGACACTTCGTTACAATGACAGTACGCGTGTCATTACAAACTTTAGAAAAGGGGAAGCTTTATAGAACCACATCCGACCATTGCAGGGGAGTGGAACACTGGTTCCTTAATCCAGTGTTATGACATCCTTTATTATAGACCGCATTATAGTTTAAACCTCACATTCACCCAACATGGCTCGTGTCAGAAGAAAAACGGTGAAGTGCAATGTATCTAGCAAAGAATCAATCCAGCAACTCACCAATACCGTGCAATTAACGGTTTGTGAAACATTTATCCAAAGTGACTGGCTTTTTTATTTACATGCATGACTGCACGATTAATGAGTGAGTAGGGTTGGAGGCTGTACTACAGAGCAGGACTTGTGTTGGTTAGCAAGGTAACCCTGGGTTGCCAGTGTCACAATGGTGGTTACTGGAGAACATCGACATGGTAACTTATGATGGGCACCTAACCTGCTCCAGAGCAGGTCATTTTCGAGATATCAGATCAAAGCGTATAAAAGCACCGCCTAGCATCAATCAATTCTCTTGGAAAACAGCGTCACCATTCCTTGAAGATCCCGTGGACATCGGTGCGTAAATATTGAGAGGGTCTCTTATGAAGGATTTCCCTCACGAGTATCTATATAAAAGATATAGATCCTCAGCGGAGAAAGACTTTGCGATTGGTCATATGTTGCAAACACCGCCCCCTTTTATGTGAACGCACTCATAGTTAGACTGGGGAAAAACTGGGTTGACTTAAATTGATAACCACCGTCGCGGAACCTGATTGCAGTTGTTAGGCTTAGTAAAGCCAGCGAACGAAAAGATACCCTGGGTATGTTGAACTTGCTTTGTAGTGCAGTCCACAGATGTTACTTGACAGTGGAAGTGTTTTCACACACACACACACCCACACCCACACACACACACAAACAACCCACAGATGTCTCTCCAACAGACTGTGTGGATCCCTACAGTGAAATGTCATTAAGGGTTCTAGGATTAGATTGGGTTTTTGCTAGACCAATCCTAAACATCCTAATCAAAGATCAAAGGGGCAAGAGGCTTGGTGCACGCGTCCTCAAGATCCACTCCTTCATTACATATTCTCTCCACACTCAGATGCCGCCGCGTGTCTGGCACCATTAATTATCAGCAAATCAAACGCTCCCCGACTGCTATTGACGTTTTCACAACAAGAGTTTAATCCCCTCGTCAATGGAGAGATTTGTTACAAATACACCAGTGACCGTCCGGGAATAACCAACTGCGGCTCTTTGATTTGTGTTTTGAAAAACAACCGTTCCAACTTTAGGTTTAGAAACACAACATACGTCGAAGACATCTAAATCGGGGGTTAAAGAGATTCTAGCGAGATTTGAGGGGCTTTGTTTTCCAATAGGCCAGATGATAATGTTATTCCAGCTGTGTGTTTGTGTGTGTGGTCGAGAACGCGCGCGCACGTGTTCGACGGATGCACGCACGCACACCCACTGACTTGCCATTAAAATGATGAATCCCAGGAACAGAAACATGTTGCATCAACATAGTATATCTTACTTAATCAACATATCGACCAGCTTTCACCAGCTCAATACTAATTAATCGATCTCGAATCGAGACTGCGATAAAATATTTGTCGATCTCGATCTATAAGCCTTCTCGATTTTTCTCGATTGTTCACCAACAGCGTCATTGTTTACCAGTCATTGTTTACCAGTCATTGTTTACCAACAGCGATGCGAAGAAAGGACAACAGCATGAGTGAGACCGTAAGGTACGCGAGTTCCAAAGTGACAAAATTGTCGACAAAAAGCGATTTATGCAGTTAAATATGTATTTTTTTTTATTCTAAATGTTTACATTTTGCACCTTTTACCAATTTTGCACTTTTTATTAATGTCTACCGCTAAACATTTAACTTCATAATTCATATTTTGTACTTTATTTTATCTTAAAGTTGCACAGGGCATTTGAGCCATTTGTTTTACTATTTTTGTCTACCTCAAAAACATGAGATGAAAAGCTGCCCAGAAAGCTGCCCAGCATCTCTGAAAGATGTGTTTGTATTAAGGCTATTACAGCATGTTTGCAGTGTTTAATATTTACATTAATTTTGTTAATAAACTGTTCTAAACTAATGACTAACTAATGAACCCTCTGGTGTCTTCTTCATTTGTCATTACAAGGATACTCTTCAAACTGGCAGCATTATCAAATTATATTATATATTGTTATCAAAGAAAAATAAATACATCGAAAATCGATCAATATGGGAAAATAAATTGTGATTATATTTTTTGCCAGATCGCCCAGCCCTATTGCTCACTAGGGATGGGTATCGTTAGGATTTTGTTGATACCATTAGCCATACTCTTATTGGTTCTTTTTGATTATTTTGGAAGAAAAAAAGACAATTCATTAAGAACAGAATTAACATTGCCTTATTATTCTCTAAGAAAGTATTTCTTCAGCAGCAATGTTTGCCTATTTGCAATAATTATTAGCCTAGATGACTTTTAGTAGTCTCCACCATGATGATGTGAGGGTCTGTGTGCTTGCTAACACCTAAGCAGTGTGTGTGAGCAGAGCCCCACCCCTCACAGACAGGCAGCGAGAGAGAGAGAGAGAGAGATGCCATTTATGCGATCTGTAATCTGGATATTTTATCGGGAGAACGAAAAATGCACATTAACGCACGGTGAGAAAGCAGCAAGATCATCTCTGCGACGTGTCTATACATTCCCTGTAAACCACATTTAGCGCCGATAGCAGAACCGATAACGTCGGACCTTATCAATACTCGGTTCGTCGGGTAGAACCGGGCGTCGGGGGGCATCCCTAGTGCTCACCTGTCTAGGGTCCCCCGGTCGAATGACTCGGCAAAGAAATGTTCACCCATTGGCTCTGGTGCTTTGTAGGTCACCTAGACAACGGAACAAGGAGGAGGAAGAGACACAGGAGAATGCTGAGTCACTGGTCCAATCAGAGAGGCTTCAAGGTTAACGCCTTCCTGGCTGGGTTCATCAAACCTTGGTTCAGACAGCAGTGTTTCAATAGGTTCAACAGGGATTGGTGGAGCAATGACATTGTTTCTATTTTGTTATTTGTGTATGGGCTTGAATACTTAATAGTGAGACACGACATGGGTTAGAAACAGCAGCAGCCGACTATTATATGAATAAAATCCCGTCCGTATGCTCAAGATTGGAAAAGAAAAAGGTTTATTGAAAAAGATAAATACATGTGCTTCCCCAAGTCTTGGTTTATTTTTGTGCTATGCTCAAGTCGCTAAGGGCATGTTATGGAAGCAGCACTGTCGTTTCACTCAGACTTTAATATCAGCAATTAAGTATGAATATCATAACATATTTTTTAAAGTCCCGGGTATAGACGAGAGGGGACGTACTTTAGGAATCACCGGGGCCGCCGGCTCCGCCTCCTTCTCCTCTATCTCCGCCTCCTCTTCCTCCTCGTCCCCAGCGATGCCCAAGTCCAGGTCGTCCTCCACATCCATTTCGTCCCCCAGGATGTCATCCACCAGGTCCTCCTCGGCGAGCACCTGGGCTAGACTGAGGCTCATCAGGGCCACAGCCAGAACGGCAACAACGCACAGCCTCAACTTCTGCGCCATGGTCTGCAGAAAGAGAAGTTTACACATCATTTCAGTCTTAGGTCTCCCAAGTCTAATTATCCGTCCACTTTGGCAATGTCCATGTGTTATTTTCAATTCTAATGAAGCCACTTTAAAATGGTGGGGGATGTTTATTTTTACCCACAAGCATTGTATTGTGGAACAGCGCATTAGATTAGCTAGAAAGACGAAACCAGGAACACTATCAAAGTCATAATTTGATTCGCACTATGAGTGCTTCTAGCCCAGATGCAACATTAAAAGGGCGGACTGGATATTCAGTTTGGGCTGACTGAGTGTGGTTAGGAGTAGGACCACCACGGGCTGAAGGAGATGTGTATCACTACATCCGCCTGCTGGATGCTGCCGGCTGTGGCCATGCGGCATCTTGTCCCAGACATACATTATGCATTTAGAGCCCTGATGGCAAGCGGGATTGATTGTAAAGCTTTTTAACCAATAAGAGATGGGCAGAAGAAAACCACTCTTGGCAATGTGTTTCTTTGCACATATGTACTGGGGGGAAAAAAGAGAATGCCTATGTGAAAGCCATAACCCAGGGAAGCATTTCCGTTGGCTAGGAAACCCAGGAAATTACTTCACAGTAATGCATACAAGACGCAGAACAGATAGCATTTACACAGCATCATATTGTTTCACAAGACCAACAAATCCATGGCAATATCCGAGATTCAGGGATAGCGATATTGATTTCATGTTTTGTCCAGCTCTGCAGACTAGACAGACGAGCGTGTTTGCGTGTAATGGTGGCGGGAGCGAAAAGGGATCAGGGGCGTTTTGTTGAGATTCTCATTAACATGATAATGAACTGTGGAGACGGGATCTCTATTGATTCATAGATGATTGATAGTATGGATTTGTAGCTGATATGACCTGCCAGACACCAGACCATTCTACCTCTACCATTCATCTATGGAGTGAGTAATACCCTCTTTTACACCATACACAAAAACAGCATCATTTATTTGATGTACGTTTTTCTGGGTATCTTTATATTCTACTATTTCCTTGCTGTAATTCTATGTTTCATATTTGTACTATGGCGATTCATAATTAATGTTATGCTGCTACAGGTCTAGGTGGTCCACACACGATGGGGCTGCAGACCTTGCACCATAAACCTCAGGGCCTGCCACCTCAGCTTCTTTTGCCCTTAATGAGATTAGTCTCTATGGAATTAACATTTGAGCACCCCAAGAAAACACACACACACACGCGCACGCGCACACACACACACACACACACACACACACACACCCGGCCCCACCAAAGTCTCCTCTTGACACCAACAAGCGGGCAGCACATCTACCATCCAGCTTAGCACCCATGTGTTAGCCTGCCACACATCACACAGAGCGCTGGCAGGCTAATGAGCTTAGTAACATGAGATTAACATGCCTGGATAGCCCAACAGGCCAGGGCATTGCAGCTAATTTATAATACAGCATTGCAATTAGGCCCACAGAGAGCCAACCTGCACTTATCTGATAAAAGCCAATCGTTTGCAAATACTAAACCACCTCCATCTGTCGGTGCAATTTCATATTCCCCCACCACGTCTCATTATTCTTAATCCCACAGTAAGGTCACAGCATAGAGGCGTGTCGAGTACCCCAGTCTTTATCAAGCCAGTGTGTCTTAGTTGACTGTATATCCGTCAACAAACAGTAAAGCATTTGTTTGTCTTTGGGTCGATTTTACTTAAATGGGGGGGTAAAAGAGATGTGCCACTAGCAAATCATTGATTTGGTTGTCAATGTAAACCCCTTACCCCCCACCCACATGGGAGACCTTGGTTAGTCTTTATTATCTCCCCTGGGAAGCTAGGCCTGTTTTTAAGCCCAGGAACACACTTCTGGTCTTGTTGCACATCTTTCTATGGGAACTGGACTTTCCAGAATAAACCAGTATGTTAGGAATATGCAGATTTTTTTTTCTCTCCACTCTAAACAGGTTCCAACCACTATGCTACCAAATGCACTTTGATTGAACCAGCACCCTTAGTGGAGGAGCAGGTATTAATGCTGCTTCACGCCACCTCCTCCTCCTAGGAGTTGTTGCGGTTGGCAACACCAGCACAACATGACCCTGGAGGAAAGAAGGCCACCCTAATCTTATCTCAGTCCCCTCGTGGCTGTAAAACCCCCACTGTCAGGGCTAGACATGGCAGGAGGAACCCAGTGGAGAGCCGGATATAGCCTGCCAACACGTCGGGTGGCTCTGCCCGAACAACATCCAGGTCATGGTGGGTAACAGCGATTTAGGTTCAAGATGTAATTAAGGTATACATTACAACAATGCCATTAAGTGACAGGCAGCCAATAGAGATCTGCATTTTGGCAGGAAGGGTGCATTGGCAAAGCAAGATAGTGGGTGGGGGATGGGTGTGTCTATAAAGAAATTTATTTAAAAAAATAAAAAATGTTCAGTGCCAGAGTTGCTCCGAGCGATCTTTTTTTTCTATCTTTATCTATTCTGTTGATTTCCATAGTTTTATTGTACTGTATTGCTATGCAACCTGGCACAAGAATTTCCTTTGGGATTAATAAAGTTCTATCTTATTTTATCTTCTACCCAGAACGCATGCTGTGTTGAGGGGAAAAGCTGCCATGGGAGCATGGATATTACACCACCATTCCACTAATTCTTCACAGGGTCACATGCATTCATGTGAGGATTGGGAGGTGCCCAGTCTTCATCTGGCTGGGAAAATGTACATCATTCCAGCTTATTTAAATAGGCATACAATGATCCATGCTGTAACTGACAATCCTCCCCCGATCCAAACATGTCTCCTTCACACACACTCAACTCTCAAGAGAGCCTCAGGTAAACACCTGAAGCACTGGAGGACTGTTAGGTAAATTCATCAGATCATGTATGATAAGGGGGTGGGGTGACAGCATGAGCACATATGCTCCAACCAACTGTCACGTTAAATTAGCACGACTACTGAATCAGTGACACATTTTGTCCAGCCAAGACTACCAGATGGACAAATGATGGAAAGTTACTAATTAAACACTAGTTAACCATAGAGATTGACGAGAAGCAACGCGGAGTGAGAGACGAGGTTGTAGCCATCATCAGTTAAATCACCATCCACCCGCCAAGGTCGTTGGATCAAATCAAGCGTCTCCTACACTTAGTTTATTTACTAGTGAATACAAACAGGGCGTCGAACTGGTCTGACGACTCCCGGTCTCTCCAGTGACACCCATTACTTACTGAAAGCGCCAACTTTCGGCAATGTGCGAACAACCCAGATACAAGATTGACGCCGAAAGGTGTATTTCAGAGCGTTTAGGTGTCAACAGGACCAAGCCTCGCTTGTGGACATGGTATGACAGACGGCGTTCAAAGTGCGAGAGTCCCGGTGACTTGCGAGGCCCATTCATTTGGATTATTAGTAGGCCAAGCTTGCGAGAGGATTTGCAAAAGGGGGGATTTGCACACTTTGTACCCACAAACTTCGGTGATCCAGCAGCATAACAGCGCACAGAACAATCCCTGCTCCGGCTCTGCGTTCATTAAAAAAGACCAGTCTCCTACCAGAGCAAGACAAGTCTCCTACCAGAGCAAGACCAGTCTCCTACCAGAGCAAGACCAGTCTCCTACCAGAGCAAGACCAGTCTCCTACCAGAGCAAGACCAGCCTCTTACCAGAGCAAGACCAGTCTCCTACCAGCAGCACACGGAGTGCAGCCCGGAGAACAGGTTAGCGCTCCTCACGGCTGGGCTAACCTACTGCCACCACTCAGCCAACGCTTCTCTACTGACCTATAGCGTAGCGATCCGCGATCCAGCCTCAGTTAGTCAACTAGAAGTGCCTCGGAAGAGCAGCAACGTGTTATTCATTCAAACCCACAGAGCATAAGAGTGTACGTTCTCGTACGTTCTCCACGTCTGCTAGCTAAGCCAACATTAGCCTCGCTATTTTAGCCTTCACAGTTAGCCTGGCAACGAGGAGAGAATGACCAGCCAGCTTTTAAATAACAGCCACAATAAGCCACCGATTGTGTCGCGCAGGTATGATCGATCACGCGAGTTGAATTAATTGATAAGTGAATGGTGTGAGTAATGGAAAGTGTGACATTAGCGTGCGGCTACGTACCTCCGGCTCTCTGGTGTGACCGCCTGCTGGAACTACCGCGGGATCACGTGTGTAGGCGTCGCACAAGCTTCCAGAACCGTCCCGCCCCTCTCTCCCTCAACTCGGTCCTCCGATTGGTCCGGCGCGCCGCAATCTTGACGGCTCGCGTGAACGGTCGGCGGCTCATTGGACGCGCCGAATGTTCATCAGAGTAAATCGAGCCCGCCCACTCATCTGCACCTCGTGGACGGAGGTGATTCGTCGAGCGAGAAAGAGGAAACGCGAGCCGATTGGCTGTAGTGTGAATGACGACATACGGAAGTGTACGCACGGTGATAGTGACGTTAATATAAGGAATATAAAGAATTCGGGATAATCCCTGATAATTGAAGCATGTTGTCGCAATTCGTATTTATATATGCATGTGTTAAACCAACTTCAGAAAGCCCTTCAAAATGAAATTATTTATTCTAAACATTTAGCATTGATATTTTATTTTGTAAAAATTGTTACTTGAAAGAAGATCAACCATATCATTTTAAATGTCTGGCTTTATTACAATTCACAGATTGGATAGAAGTTAACATCATCAATTATATTTTATCTAAAGGATACAAAATACAACACAGGAAGATAATAGCAAGGCATTCCAGTGCATCTCCCAAGAGAAAATGTGTCTGGCTGGTATATCCTGATATCAACAGTTTGTAGAGTTATGGATGAAGATGTTCCTCTGTTATGAGACATCTCTTAGAGACGCAGTCCTACGGCCCTACCGCGCACACACCGTCTCTTCTACTTCATAGTGGTAGGCCTACTACTGCTGTGTAGTAGGAAGAACGTTCACCGACCAACCAGAAGGTTGTATCAAACGTTTCAAACCATTATGAACTGATTGTTTGAAACTGGGTCTTGCAATGCCAGCCTGCTGAGCAAAAACCAACAGAATCAGCTACCATCTCATTAAAAAAAAACAAAAAAAACCCAGACCCATACCGTTTTGAATATAGGGCACCCACACATCAGACCTGTGTGTGGGTCAGGCTAAGACCCTATACCGTAATACACCTCAGATGTGTGGAATACAGATAAAATGAATGAAATCTTGAATCTCCCTGCAATCTCCGTCTGGTAGAATAGAGTAGAGCACATTAGAGTAGAGTGGAGCACATGAGAAGAGGAGAGCAATAGAGAAGAGAACATTAGAGTAGAGGAAAGGAGAGGAGACCACAATAGAGTAGAGCAGAGGACATTGAGTAGACTGTACCATTTTGCCCTACAGTTAATAGATGTTGGACAGCCGCATTGAAGATATAAGATGTTTGATTCAATCTTATCAGGCAGGATTTATTTTTCCATTTGCATCTCACAGACAAGAAACAGATGGAGGAAGAGACACTAAATGGAGGCTTCCCATTTCTTGATCAACTCTGTCTGTCTCTCCCCATTCGTCTCCTTCACACAATAACACGTTGCACATCTGGTACCAACTGAAGCTAGGTTTCCCTATGTCAAATTAAGGCAAATCACTACAGCTCACCCCCTGTTGCCGAACATGGTTCAGAGGAAGTCCAGCCAAACATTTCTAACAAGGCTTTACAAACACCGGTCTACTGTGATTCTGACATTTTGTGCACTTTCTCAGCAAAAATGTGTGTCCGTCCATACTACCCTAGCTCATTGTACTTATATATACATATTGACACACTCAGAGAGATTGTTCAGATGACTGTGTACATTTATATGCATATTTCCACATACATGGTTATTACTGGAATATAATGGTGGGATAACGTTGAGTAGAATGATCCAGACAGGTCTTTTGTTCCCACCCAAGGAGACGGGCGAGTAGTAAAGACAGAGAAGAAGCAAAACATCTTTGATTTCAAAGCAGTGACTTCAATGTTAAAACTTCATCAAAAATGGCGGGGCAATCTCGCCCGGGCCGTTTGACAATTAAACCAGTGTTTTCAACGCACACCTTATGTACACATAAATACAGATTTGTACTAAATACAGAGTCTAAAGAATCGTCTTTGTGTGTACTGTGTGTTGCGCATTCCAGGCGCGTCGTCAGAAGAGCCTCCTCTCAATAATAATAAGAACAACCTTTCGTACAATCTTGGTCCTCTGCTTGGATTCCCATCGATCGAAGCAGAGGCGAAGTCCGACCAGCAGGGGGTGCTCTTGCACCGCCGGCGAGGGCACTGGGTCAGCGGCGGAGTCCCGCGGAGGTCCAGGCTCATCTCAAGGCTTCCGTTCTGCTCTGCTGCTGAACGGTCAGTGGCTGTTTGAGGTATTGCTAAGGGAGAGAGGGTGCTGACCGAGTGGGTAGAGGGGGTCGGAGGGTGGGCTGGGGGCTTGGTGGTGGGAGTTCACTCTGCTTTCTTGATGAAGATCTGTCAAAGAAAACCACATACATACACGTATGTAACGATTATTATTATTATTATATAAGCAATATCATCATCATTGACATGTCATTACAATGTATGGTTCATCATGGGATACATCAGCAGCTGCTATCCAATACCTTTTGAATCTCTCCCTCATCACATCCAACATGACCTTTCACCCTTGCACAGCATCTCACCTCACTGAGGATAACCCACACCGGGGAGTCCGTCAGCACCGTGAGGCGAAAGGCCTCCAAGGGACCAAAACTGGGGTCCACCTCCCCTTCGGCGAGCCCGTTCTGGAACATTCCTGAGAACACGGGAGAAACCAGCCAGCGTTAAAAACCCATTTGCCCAGGTGAGATTTCCATCGGAAGTGTAAGTTTAACAGAGACATACAGAAAATCTGTATTTTTGTGTACTCTCTGAAACTATTTATTCAACCTAGTTTTTGAAGACAACAATTTGACCAACGGCATTGCCTGTGTGATGATGTCATGGACAGAAGGGCGGTGGGTTCAAACCCCACCAAGGAAGCTATGTCCATGTCCCAATGGCCCTAGCGTGTATTTACATAACCTGTTTTGGGGTGAGATATGAATATTCATGAGTCCCGAGGTGTGTGTGTGTGTGTGTCCTTATTGCTTGAGTTCAAATCCATCCTCATTGCAATCAAGCTCAGTTCAGCAAATCTTTCTCTCTTACCCCTTGGAACGGGTTTCATTCCTGGTTCACGCACCTCATAATGAACCACTCTGAATATTTTGACCAAACATACTGAAAAGTTGGTTCCCTACCTGGAACAAAAGGTTTTCCTTGACCTGAGGTGCAAACGGAAATGACATCAGAGTGTATGTGTGTGTCATATTCTACAGGTTAGAAAGAGCTGATGAAGACAACAATGGAGAAATTGTGTCTGGCAGTGTTCCGCTAACTAAACCCAAGGTTTGTTCTTTCGGTAAAAACAAATACTGCTGTTTACTTCCGGCGTGCATTGAGCGCAACAGCCTCCGTTGATGACGCATCCTTGATGACGATGGTCCTGCTCAAAAGTGTTGAAAGCGTGGGCTGGTTCGGCTCGATCGCACCGGGGACCAAGAATCCTGAACGGAAGCACTTCAAGAGCTAATTTGGTGGAAAAGTGCTGTGGAGTGTGTGTGGTTGGTGGCTGGCTTTAAGCAGCCTCACCTGGCCAAAGTCAGGCTGCTTAGACTCTGGGGGGCTGGGTCAGGCTGCACACTTGTGGTGCATGGGAGTAATCACACCCGCAGGTTAAACCAGCAATCACCACATGCACTCAGGGAGAGAATGGGGACAGGTCAGCAATGTGTAACACCTGCTCTGGCTGTAACGTCCAGCCAACTCTCCCATAAACTGGTTTGTACAACATTAGAGGTGTCTGTGTCGGAGAAGCATGAAGAGAGGCTGGCTGAAAGTTAGCTCTGCAGAGATGTAAATGTACCCTTAAATGTGCCCCATAACAAACCCATAATCCAACTGTGGTGTGAAGGGGGGCGTGGCTTGGCGTCTTGTTGGAAACACATGGGGGGCGGGGCGGCTAATTCCTGAGATCGGCGCAGCTGTGGGTGGCGAGCAGTATAATGAATGAGTGACTGTTGACATTCATTTTGCCCCCCGGGAGAGGCATCAGACGCCCTGGATGTATTATCGAATACGATTTATGTCTCAGCATCCCTTTCTATCATGTCGGCACCCTACGTTACATATTCATGATTTACGTTATTTTGATCTGTGTAATCAACGAAAAAAAAGACTTTCTGTGCCAATCTCCGTCTCCTCCATTTAGAACCTGGTAGTGTTGCATGACATTTGCTACACAAAAACAACACAAACACATAAACAACATATTCGGTAACAGAGGTTTAGCGCTTTGCCCTGAATGTGATCACCATAGGAGATGGTTTCTTCTTTAATCACATAACCCCCCCGCCCGCCACCTGCTCTGTGAGCTGAACACAGTTTAACTAACGACAGGCTGACGGTGCCTCCAAACTTCTGACGAAGAATATGCAGACTTCGAAGTTTCTGAGATGCCTCCTAATAGTTGAGGTAGAGTACTAAAGCCTCTCTTCTGATGACCTGATCATAGTTGCAATTGTGTGTGTGTGTGTGTGTGTGTGTGTGTGTGTGTGTGTGTGTGTGTGTGTGTGTGTGTGTGTGCGTGCGTGCGTGCGTGTGTGTGTGTGTGCGTGTGTGTGTGCGTGCATGGAGAGAGAGAGAGAGAAATAAAGAAACACCCAATGTGTGGTTCTCGGATTGTCAGCATTGGACCTGAAAGCAGTGTGAGATGTTTTGTTAAGTCTGTGTGTGAGAGAATAACAACAACAGCCCTGCGACAGTATTTCCCCCGCTGGCTGGAGGACACCGTCAGGGGGTTACAGGTTGCTATGGTGAGACGTTTCCAGAGAAAGAGGAGAGAGAAAGAGAGAGAGAGAGAGAGAGAGAGAGAGAGAGAGAGAGAGAGAGAGAACAGAAGAAGACAGACAGAGAGACCGAGAGAGAGAAGGAGAGACAGAGGAGAGGTGTAGAGAGAGAGAGAGAGAGAGACAGAGAGAGATTAAGTGAAGACGGATGTATTGATCAGTATACTTGATCAGTACAAAATATCATATGCCTTAGCTTAGCACTAGGCCCCCCACCCCCCTCAAAGTGTATCTGTGTGTTGTGTCCTCTCTGGAAGCAACTGAGGGGTTGGGATTAGCATTAAATGGCCTTTCTTTCCTGTATCAGTCAAACAATAGACCCTCCCCAGGCCAACCGGTCTGATTGACAATCTCACCCAGATATCACATCCTGCCTGTTGTTTAACCATGGAGAGAGAGGGGGGGGGGGGAGCTCTTTCAAATAACGGGGGCAGCACCTTCTTGTGTTATACAGCCAATAGAGAGAACATGTAACGCTCTTGTCACGTGAGAAATGAAGAGAGTCAACCATCGAAGAAGGTCTGGTGATGGCTGTCCTGGTCTGGTGATCCTTTATCCCCCCGCGGATAAAGGATCGAATGTTACGTCTCGACTCCGTGACTCCTGTTTGTATCGAAGGACTCCAGGAGACTTCACCTTGCTCTGACTCCTCCAGAGGAGGAGTGAGCCCTCTGGTGATTGGACAGCCACGCTGTTCTTTGGAAGCCAAGCTAATCGGCTGAGAAATACGTGTAATCAAGAGGGAAAAAAGACTTTCCATGCCAATCTCCGTCTCCTCCGTTTAGAACCTGGTAGTGTTGCGTGACATTTGCTGCACAAAAACAACACAAACACATAAACAACACATTCGGTAACAGAGGTTTAGCGCTTTGCCCTGAACGTGATCACCATAGGAGATGGTTTCTTCTTTAATGTATCTCACATAACCCCCCCGCCCCCCGCCTGCTCTGTGAGCTGAAGACAGTTTAACTAACGACAGGCTGACGGTGCCAAACAGCGGGAACCTCTCTGAAGCGACACACACACCGTGCTAGTGAAATGAATTGATTGTCTCACTGAGAGCGTGGCAGTTTCAGGTTGCCATCGATCGAGTCCAATCGTCTTGAAATATTGATGAACAGGTTAGAGGGCCCGCGGCGAGTGATACCGTCAGCTCTGGCTCCAGGAGAGACGAGAGACGAGAGACGAGATAGAGGTGAGGAGAGACTGTTTAAAAATGTGCAACAGCACACACACACAGGACAAAGCTCTGTAGGCTCTGCATGTCTCCACACGGGTGTGGAGACATGCACCACTCTTAGCACAGGTGAGCCCCGGTGGGATTCAAAACCTTAACCCTGCCACTGTTGGAGCTCTACCAGTTGAACTAGACCATTAGGACCACTAGTACTACCAGGGTTCCTTGTAAACATTTTATTATATTCTAGCGACAGAAAAAGAGTTATCTATGGGATTCCAACAGTCTCAATAGTATTTACTAACAAATATCCAAAAGTTACACAACTCGTAAAATACAATACACAAAATTAGTGTGCTTTAGGGTTAGGGTTAGTACTTTGTATCTGTTAATCTGTATTTGTGCCTCTAATTTCCAACTTGTATTATCATCATTTGTAAATTTGTAAATAATAATTTGTAAATAACCACAAACATTTGAACCTGTTAAACTAAACAGATAAAAACACCAAATCAAGCGCTGTGACTGGTTGCTTGCTTGTGAAGTGCAGATGCGGGAGCAACGGAGGAGAAGTTCCGCTCATTACTTTGTTTGGTAATGTACTTTTTATCATGAAGATGATTTATTCACACATTATTTATTATGAAAAGTCACTCCAAGCCATAATTTAGCGAACACGGCGAGTAGACAGCGGTAGACAGCATCTGAGCGCCACCTTCGGAAAGGTCATCGCATCGGCCGGCTCGGCAGCTAGCAGACATAAATGTTGCATTACCGCCATCTACTGGGAACACTGGATCTACCCCGCATTTGTATCCACACAAATCCGTTGAGATGAATACATTTCCGTCTAGTTGATGATTCTCAAATTCGATCGCGGACTGCAAATTTCATTAAGCCATGCAAATGGTGATTTTGGTCAAACAAATGTGTGTTCATTTCCAAATGATGGTATATGAGTTGTATCTTAGAAGCATTTATTTAAGAATGTTGACGCACATTTTCAAGTCAGTTTACATTTATTCAAATGATGGGTTCCAGATACAAATCACTCTGCGTGTATTAGGTTTTACGAGTCACATGCTCCCTGCATTTGTGGATTATTTGTGGAAAAGAACAGTAAAACAGTCTCAAAAGAATCCACACAAATAGGTGGAGATTCACAAATATATTTCCATTGAAAAATTTCACGTTGATGTACAAATGATGATAGACGACTAATTTGCGTGTATCGTACGCACATTAGGCACAGACAGACACGGATACAGATACAGCTTTACATATACAAGTCACTCGGCATGTATTTGTATATTATCTTTTATGAGTTACGTAACTGGACATTTGTTTATGAATACCATTGTTTTAATCCCCCATAATATGGGCCAATGGGATGCAGCCAAGACGAAAAACAGTGGAAGGGATTGTGTTTCAATGTACGAATTGGCAACGTGACATAATCAGTTCAGCAGAACTAAATGAAGTTACAATGGTGCACACATTTTCTATGTGAACAGCACTGCCCAGAGCTTCATAAGCCAAGAACACACGGCCAAAATATACACTGATACGAAAAGGCATCCAGCAATGGCAATGATTCTAATGACACTGACATGGTTGTTTAGCCAAATCTGAGCACACAGACACCTTCATTTATGTGCCCCCACTACCCCTTGGCAGTAGGAGAGTGTAGTGGCTACTAGGAGTGTCCAACTCCATGCTGAAAGGTACCGTGTTCATTCCCCAGTGTCCACAGTCGGCATCCTGCAGCTAACCCTTACCTACTCCTTAAGGACTTAAAGTATCTGAATTCACTCTTTGGTTTAAAACAAATCATCCGCTGAACAACAAAAATGGCCAAATAAAAATAGAATGTAGACAACGCTAGAGGGGACTTGTTTAGGGAGGGTGTGTGAGGGTTAAACTCAGTTGGGCTTTCTTCAGAGAATTGGTGATGTTTGACAGCTCTGAGGATCTGCAACATCTGGGATCACTGGTGTTCAACATCTGGCTGCTCACACACTCACAGCTTAAAAAAAAGCATCCAAACTTCTGACGAAGAACGTGCAGACTTCTGAGATGCCTCCTAATAGTTGGCAGGTAGAGTACCCCCCCCCCCCCCCCACCTCCTCCTAAAGCCTCTCTTCTGATGACCTGATCATGGTTGCAATTGTGTGTGTGTGTGCGTGCGTATGTGTGCGTGTGTGTGTGTGTGTGTGCGTATGTGTGCGTGTGTGTGCGTGTGTGTGTGTGTGTGTGTGTGCGTGTATGGACGAAGGAGAGAGAGAGAGAGAGAAAGAGATAAAGAAAAAAACACCCAATGTGTGGTTCTCGGATTATCAGCATTGGACCTGAAAGCAGTGTGAGGTGTTTTGTTAAGTCTGTGTGTGAGAGAATAACAACAACAGCCCTGCGACAGCATTTCCCCCGCTGGCTGGAGGTTACAGGTTGCTATGGTGAGACATTTCCAGAGAAAGAGGAGAGAGAGAGAGAGAGAGAGAGAGAGAGAGAGAGAGAGAGAGAGAGAGAGAACAGAAGAAGACAAACAGAATGTGTTGTGTGTTGTGTCCTCTCTGGAAGCAACTGAGGGGTTGGGATTAGCATTAAATGGCCTTTCTTTCCTGTATCAGTCAAACAATAGACCCTCCCCAGGCCAACCGGTCTGATTGACAATCTCACCCAGATATCACATCCTGCCTGTTGTTTAACCATGGAGAGAGGGGGGGGGGGGGGAGCTCTTTCAAATAACGGGGGCAGCACCTTCTTGTGTTATATAGCCAATAGAGAGAACAGATAACGCTCTTGTCACGTGAGAAATGAAGAGAGTCAACCATCGAAGAAGGTCTGGTGATGGCTGTCCTGGTCTGGTGATCCTTTATCCCCCCGCGGATAAAGGATCGAATGTTACGTCTCGACTCCGTGACTCCTGTTTGTATCGAAGGACTCCAGGAGACTTCACCTTGCTCTGACTCCTCCAGAGGAGGAGCGAGCCCTCTGGTGATTGGACAGCCACGTTGTTCTGTGGAAGCCAAGCTAATCGACTGAGAAATACGAAAGCGGAGGAATGTTGGCATGCAGGCCGCTCCCCCCCCCCCCCCCCCAACCCCCCCCCCCCCAGAAAAACACATGACATCACCGCTAGCACGCTACGGGCTACGGCTAGCTGGCACCTTCTAGCGGCTAGCTGGCTACGTAACAATGTTGGAGAGGACTAAGAGGAGGAGGAGGAGGAGGAGGAGGAAGGGGGAGGGATTGTGTTTATATACACACACACACACAGTAATATGACTGGACTGTAGGTGAGGTCCTGTTGTCCCTGGACTGTGTGTGTTGGACACATTGAAGCAGTGTTTCTCCCATGGCGTACTTGTAGTGTTGCAGGAGGTACAAAAGATGTGTTGTATGTATTGTATATATTGTTTAATATTGGGTATGAACAATTGTAAAATAGTCACAACATAGTAACACGTTCGGTGAATCTATCCACTAACACCATATGGCTTTAACTTTAAAGGGGTACTAGGCTGAAGAAATATTTTAGAGGGGGTATAAATGTTTATAAAAATAGTTTTGAGAAGCACTGCATGAAAGAGTGTGTGGTCTGTTGAGCTCTGGGACACATCAGCAACATCCGGACTCACCGATACGGATGAAGCCGTCCTCTGTTCTGTGGTACCTTGGACTCTTGTCTGTGCCCTCCCTCAACGCCTCCTTCTCCCCCTGGATGTTCTGATGGAAGAACACACGCACATGCACACGCACACACACACACACACACACACACACACACACACAACACACACACACACATATAATAAATTCAAGACCCTATAGTTGACCCTTCTTATACATAGTCCTGCTGGGAGCTGACCGACCCGAGCCCACAGCCCACTCTGGTCCTTTGTTTTCTGTGTTTTCTGTACCCCAGGACCTGGTCTTAGGAAGGCCGGTCCGGTCCGGGTGTCAGTCACACGCAGCATTACACTCCGGGTCTCCGGTGACCACATGAGCTTGAGTTTCACTTCTCCATCCGACATGCAAATCCCCGTCAACAACACCCCGCTTTATACGTACAACAGATACTGGCCCGGGTCAGGTTTCACACACATTCAAATCAAGTCAAAAGTGAAACTCACATAGTGTGTGTGTGTGTGTGTGCGTGCTGTGCGTGTGTGTGTGCGTGCGTGCGTGCGTGCGTGTGCGTGCGTGCGTGCGTGCGTGCGTGCGTGCGTGCGTGCGTGCGTGTGTGTGTGTGAGTGAGATACTCACATCGAACGGCAGAACCTCCACAGACGTGTTATAGAGTTTGTCTCCCGGATGCTCAATGTTCCCACTCCGAAAGAAATATCTGGCAGAGACAGAGAGGAAGAGAGAGAGAGAGAGAGATCCGGAGTGTGAGTGATATAGAGTTCACCACAGACCCAACTGTCAACAGAATTCTCTTGTTGAATCATGATCTCATGAACTTGCGTTGCAATGAAACTATATTCATATGACAGACTTGGACTCTTGAGAAAGAAAAGCTACACTGGCGCCCAACATGGGGCCCCTCTGGGAACAAAGTACACGTGGCCACCTCCCAGCACCAGCCCTTCCCTCATGGCAGTGTTGGATGTCGGTGGGGCCCAGCAGAGGACAGGGGTGGCCACGCAGGAACCGCCAATTGCTAGCAACCCCTGCAACCAGCCTGGAGCAGCCTGAGATCCATCCATGCCTCTGCCAGGAAGGACACAGCAGCCGAAGGCCCCAAGCTCCGGGAGATCGATGGGGGATCGAGCCAGGTCACCTGGTGGAGGGTGGACCTACCGGGAGCTGTTCCAGGCCCTCCAACAAGCTCCACCATGGCCTAGCTGCCAATCCCCTACCCAGTCCATCCAGACAGCCCGGCAACTCCCACACCCAGAGACACCTCCGCCAGTCAAGGCAGCAGCCCCGGCCTCCGGTCTCCAGGATGGAGTGGAAGGGGGGTTGGCTGGCCACGTTGGGGACGGGCCTGGACGATCCAGGGACACCTCCGCCAACCAAGGCAGTGGCCCCAGCCTCCAGGGTGGAGGGGGAGGTGGGTTGGCTGAGAAACTGGGGAGGTGTTTAGGGACAGTGGCTGGGGATTTTGCCCAGCCTCAATTCAGTGTTGGGGATATGTGGGAGTGTGTTTTTGGTGGCTGGCTGGTTTAATTGGCCCTGGGGGGGGGTGGGGCTGCAAGCCTGTGGTGCATTGGATAATCAGTGCACCACAGGTTAAGTCCGCCACCAGCACACACAGTCAGGGAGCGCCAGCATGCTGGCATGTACCATCTGCTCTGTTCATTTCATTTTCATACTTTGCAATAAACCGGACTTTTCACCACAACCCTGCCTGTGTCCGTGGAAGAGCCCTGAACAAAGCCACTTGATGTGGCACTGTAGCACGAGCTATGCTACAGTCACATTCTCTGTCAGCTCTCTAACTGGGTCAACCAGAAGATTCTGACAGCTGATTCGACTGTTTCAATATAAACAAATATCATTCCCCAACATACGTGTGTGTGTGTATGCACGCGCGCATGCATACACACACACACACACACGCACACGCGCACACACACACATATTTAACACACACACATACACACGGTACACACACACATGGTTAACACACACACACACACTACAGACACACACTACCTACTTCTCGATGCGGACGGGGGTGAAGAACCGCATGCGTATGAAGTCTCCGGCCACGGGGGTGAAGGCCCAGAAGAAGTCCTCGCCCAGGTAGGCCTTCTCCAGGGTGAAGTGCTGGTAGGTCTTCAGGCTGGTGGTCACCTCCGCCAGCGGGTTCGCGTGCCCCTTGTGCAGTGTCTGCTTCCCAAAGTCCTTGTCCTGGAGCCCGGGTCAGGGGTCAGTGTGAGGAAGAGGGTTAGCGCGAGGAAGAAGGCTAGCTGGTGAGAAGATTATTTTCTAAACATAACTTTTACATTTCAGTTGAGATTAGGTGGTTGGGGTGTTTGATGCCCCCTACCCGCTCCTTAGTGACATATAAAAACAATCCCCCACGATTCGCTTTGGATCGTGCAAATTTCGAGTGTTTATCCAATAGATTCCTTCCAAGATTCCTAGAAGACTTTCATTTTCTATGGAGCGTTATTAGTCCGGGGACCCATAGAAGCGATCGGTATATTTAGCCTGCGCGGCACCCAGGGTTCAATCTCATCCACCAAGTGCTGAGCGGGGGTTCAATGCGATCAATACTTAATTGATGGGGGTTGGATTGCGGCCCCGGGCGCCACGGTGATAGCTCTTAACACAGAGATCAGAGGCATTAAGCAGACGGGTTCTGGACGCGTCTCTGATGGGAATCAGATGAAACGCGGCACGGGCTGCAAAAGAACACACGCCTCGCGAGTTTGGAAACTTTATTGTTCTCCCCAGACGCTGGGAACAAAACCCTGCAAGCTCTTCTTGTTCTCCTTCACCAAACCCCTGCGAGCTCCCCCAGTCCATATCCTCCCTCCCATAACTCCGCCCGTAAACGTTATAAATACATAAGACTGATGTAATAAGACTGGAATATGCAGACAGAACCACAGCTAGCAAGACATCCTCAGTGCACTGGAACCTGGAACCGAACCACAAGCTCCAGTGGACTGTGCAGTGTGACGACAGGTGATGACCAGTACAGGAGCACTGCACGCACTGTGAGCCACTGTGAACTGCCCATTTCCACCACCACTGTATATACATACAGTCACTGGGAGCTGGAGGACATGAAACACTATTTTTAAAAGTCATCACTGGTGACTAATTCCTGTAATTGCAGCAGGATAGTGTAGTAGAGGCTAGGGAGTTTGACCTCCAACCGAAAGCTACTCGGTTCAATCCCCAATGTCCACAGTCTACCTGGAGGCATCCCTAAGCAAGATGCCCCCTAACCCCTACCTGCCTCTACATCACTAGCTGACTGTCACTGTGAGTCTCTTTGGGTACAATCCTCTGACTTCATAGAAGGAATGATAACAGTACACACATGCACACACACACACACACACACACACGTGTACCTTGAGTTTCTGGATCTTTCCGGCGAGGGACGAGTGGGTCCCTACATGTTGGAACAGAGAGGGTTTAAAGCGAATCCTCAGGTTGGCCTTCTGCCTGTCACAATGTTTCTGTTAGAGGAGAGAGACAGAGAATAGATATCAGTATATATTAAATAGTATAAAGGCCCAGAGGGGGAGTGAGGAAGGGTGTGAAAGAAGAAGGGTATTTATCGCTCTTAAGTTGTGTTTTGCAACAAAGCGTCAAGCTCGCCAAAGTAGAACATATGGGAACCAAAGAACTCCATAAAACAGCACAGCTGGAATTCATCCTGTATTAGTGACATCGACTCTACTCTCTCTATTTTTAAAGAGGACCACCACAGGAAGCGTGCGCGACTACGACAGCGTGTGAAGCTATGTGTTCATCCTTCCTGTCTGTTCGTCACCACAAAGGGAAACAAAAAACCGGGACAGTGCAGACCGGTTCATGTCTCCAGTCAGGCCCTGCACTGTGGGCCGTTGGTAGCGTTTAGCTACGGCATACAAAAGTTCGGCATACAATACAATCTTGAAAGAAGTAGATTTATTTATTTCGGCCAACACTGAGTCCTTTGCAGATTAACTTGTTTCTTCCTCGATGTGGTTTGGCTTTGGTCACTGAACGTTCCATTGGTTGAGACCAGTGGGGGTCTCCGTGGAGACGGGGGGGATATCAGATCAAAATAAATTACACCCCGCCTTGCTTTCCTGACTAATCACGCACAATGTTAGCATTGTCGCCATCTGCATCTCGTTATTTATATATATTATATATTTTCCGCATGAAGTATGGTGACCACTTCAGGTGTCTGGGACATTAGCAATCGCTTTTATGCTGATCGTGTTTCTGATCCTTTTGTCTCTGTGACATGATGTGATGTGGTTGTTGCTAGGAGACCACAGACCTATAGGAGGAATTAGTGTCACCATCGACGGAGCTATTTCAAACTTCTGACACATACTTATGACGGCACCAGAGCTTTAAAGAGCTCAAAACATCCAATTAATTCTGTCAAAAGTAAGTTAAAAAGGTGGGGGGTCTGAGGTGACTGTTGCCATGCAGAATGTCAAGTGGGAGGGGCCACTCACCGCGTCCTTCTCTGGATTGCACACCTTGACCCACATGATGTGATCCAGCAGCCAATCGATGGGCTTGTCTTTGTAGAACATCAGCATAAACTCCACGATGAGCGACAGGTCTATCGACTTGAACATCTTACCTGGGGACAGAGAGGAGATACGGATTGAGCTTGAGAGGAGTTGTGGTGCTGTGATGGCTGTGGTGACCCGGACCGTGGACACCCCCACTGCGAGTTCTGTGGAAAGGTTTCTACCGCGGAGCTGTTGTTGCTTGACCTTTCCGCTAGCGGTCAGCTCTGTAGCCCGGGGTAGCAGAGCTGTGCTGGCTGTAAAACTGTTTAAAAACCACTGCAGACAGAAGGGCCAGCTGTTCAAATTGAGCAGAAAAAACACTCTATTAGGCAGTGGGCAACAGCAGACAGTGGTGGTGTACTGGGCAGTTCCCAGTGTCTAAAGGAACCAGTCAGTAGTTCTGGGAGTAAATTGGGACTAATTCTTGGAAGGTTTCCCAGATGAAAGGCGACAACAGAACCACACAGCAGCCCTGAGGCTGCACAACTCAATCTGGTTCAGTTCAAAGCCATTCACATCATACACACGCACACATGCATACACACACACACACACACGCACACACGCACACACGCACACACACACGCACACACACACGCACACACACACGTGCGCAAGCAAACATGCACACAGAAAATGTAGGTATATAGAGAGACATACACTGCAAGACCTAAACAAGCCTGACTAACAAACGCCAAAATCCTTGCACACGCACATATACACACACACACACACACACATGCTCAGACACACACACACACACATTCAGACACAGACACACGCTCATACACACACACACAAACACACACACACACACTATAGATTTTACGAACATTGATCTGAAAAGTAAACATCCTAGAGATAGTGAGAGAGAGAGATGGAGAGAGAGGGAGAGAGCTCTATGTTCCTGTCACTCTATCACTCTATCACTCCATCTCTCCATCTCTCCATCTTCCCTCCTCTCCCCTGCTGTTCTTTGGTCTCAGGAGCAAGGAGGGGAGGGGTATGATGAAGATAGCAGAGGAGGAGATGAGAGGAGATGATGAGAGGAGATGAGGAGAGAAGAGAAGGAGGTTAGGAGAGCAAAAGAGGAGAGGGGGGTAGTATACAATGGCTGGCAGAAATCGGGACAGGCTGACAGACAGACGGTCTGTGTGAGTATGTGTGTGGGTGTGATAATGAGCGAGTGTGTGTGTGTATGTGTGTGTGTGTGTGTGTGTGTGTTAACGACAGACTATAGTCTACTGCGAACAGAAACAAATAGCACCGTCTTCACTCTGCTAATCAGCATTTTAAGATGTAGAGATGACTCTTTCTGGAACAGAAGACCATCTGATATTACATGAACAGGGTCGATTATATACGTAATATCATTTGTCATACTAGAGAATATTAATCAAGCCTTCTGGCTAACAGAGCCAGGAGTCAAAGGAAATAGTGTCTCTCTCTCTCTCTCTCTCTCTCTCTCTCTCTCTCTCTTCTCTCTCTCTCTCTCTCTCTCCACCACTATGATGTGTGGTCTCTCTCCCCATCTTTCTATTCCCTACCATGTAGTATCTCTCTCTCTCTCAATTCAATTTAAAGAGCTTTATTGGCATGGGAAACGTACATTTACATTGCCAAAGCAAGTAGTAAATAAAAACAAAAACAAAACAAATCTAATTTACAATTGTCGATTTACAAATCTGCAATTGCAGATATTTTATAACAAAGAAATATGTAAACAAAACTGCTATATTGCAATCAAATATATAATGTATAACGTATAACGTATAATGTATGAGTTTGTAAAATATACCTATAAAGAACTAAATATATACAGGTCTCTCTCTCTCTCTCTCTCTCTCTCTCTCTCTCTCTCTCTCTCTCTCTCTCTCTCGATTTGCTACTTGCATGTAGCATAGTTCTCCCTCTCTCTATCACTCACCCTCTCTCCCACTCTCCAGCAGCTGAAGCACATGTCTATATATTGCCTCCCATCCACTGCATTAGGCTGGATCGATAAATCGCTGTAAAATATTTAATTGCTGGGAGGAAAACAAACAATAAGTGAAGCAGAAACACAACCAGCTAAACACCAGCCGGATAAAGCTCCGTAATCCACTCTCCCCTAAAAGCTCAGAGAATTGAGAGCTAAAATACACACACGCACACACACATACACACACACACACATGGATACACACAAACAACCGCTCACTATATCTTTCTCTCCCTCACACACACACACACGCACACGCACACGCACACACACATATGGATACACACAAACAACCGCTCACTATATCTTTCTCTCCCTCACACACACACACACACACACACGCACACACACACACACACACACACCCATCTTTCAGAGCGATTCTCTTCTTTCTGCAGCATGCTGGAGTTACTAAATATATTTATGAAGAGAGAATTACCCAGTAATCCTTGCTATCCTGCATTGACAGAAACACACGGAAGCTTGCATAGAAAGGTACTATCGACTGTAGGACATGCATCACAGACTATACCATCAACTAGGACTACTATAGGACCGTACCATATACTATAGAACTATAGCCCAACACACACCCCTCTACCCTTGTATGTACCTGAGCACCCCCCCCCACATATACCACTACTTCTACCTAGAGGAAAACCCAGACAAATATACCGCTGAGCCTGTTCTCCACATCGTCCCGGGGAACCAGGGGCGGATCTTTGAATCTGATTGGTGGACAGTTTTCATGGAAGTGTTCCTGGGATGTCTTCTCTAATTAGGTGCTTTTCAGAGAGACTGCTGGGGTAGGTCCAGAGAGAGAGCAGGATAGAGAGAGAGAGAGAGAGAGAGAGAGAGAGAGAGAGAGAGAGAGAGAGAGAGAGAGAGAGAGAGAGAGAGAGAGAGAGGGGGGGGGTTGAGAGAGATAGAGATAGAGATAGAGAGAGAGAGAGAGAGAGAGAGAGAGAGAGAGAGAGAGAGAGAGAGAGAGAGAGAGAGAGAGAGAGAGAGAGAGAGAGAGAGAGAGAGAGAGAGATAGAGATAGAGAGAGAGAGAGAGAGAGAGAGAGAGAGAGAGAGAGCATTACTTGCGCTCTGGGTTTACTCAGAAACCTATTAGAGTGGGGAAGCGAAAGCTCTTGGGAAAGAAAGTGAAGCTGTGTAATTTTATGTGTGAGAAAACGAGACGGCAGACAGATGGGGATGAGAGAGAGAGAGAGAGAGAGAGAGAGAGAGACAAGGAAAGAGGAAATCAAGGACATTAAGTAATAATACTCTCTTCTCATCCATATCTAATGCTCATCTTAGTAGCATTAATGATTCAAATGAGGATTTGAATACATTGACTTCCCTCTGATGGCAGGACCGGACGGGTGATAATTGAAAGCTATTGTTTATCATTCTAGGCTGGGCTTATCCCCCCGAAATGTTCACTGCAACTCATTATGTGGACGAGTTTAGTTAGGACTTAAGCGTTTTTGTTACATGAATCTAAATGAATTGTGAGGACTGGATAACAATCTACCACCGCATGTGAGGTGTTGAATATTGAAGAGGGGGTAAGAACTGAAGTCAGATATATTAATAGTACACAGAATTCAATTAGATCAATCTCAGCTGTAAGTGTTGCTGTATTCCTGCTCAAATACTTTGACGACAAGCGTGTCTCGTGTTCTGACAGAACTGACAGCTCCCAGCTCTCTGGTTCCCACAAGGTTTGAGGTTCCCATAAGCTTTGAGAATCTGGACCAAAACACCCATCTAAATCCTCTTAGATCACACGTGGTGTGCACACACCCACACACACACACGCACACACACACACACACACACACGCACACACACACACACACACACACACACACACACACACACACACACACGCACACACACACACGCCTCCACACCCACGCTTGATGTAGAGGCTTGGTTTAGACGGCACGGTTAACATACTACTAATCAGACAGTCCAATGCTACGTACTATACTGTGTGCATACTGTGTGTAGGTGTATTCTAGCTATCTTGCTGTTCACCAGCAAGCGGTTAACCTAGCAATCGTGAGTGCTTGGAACTTCAAGTTAAATTCAAATCTCACTGTACTGAGTGATATATTGTTGTTTCACTCTTGTTTCAATCTTTGGAAGCTCCTGCCAAATGCCCTACATGAATGTAAATGTAAATGTAAATGTATACCTACACACAAACACGTGGGAATACAAGTAATACACACACACACAATGAAACACAATGTGAAAAAAGCTAGTAAGCACACACAAACAAACATGAATACAGACACACACGACAGAAAATGAAAAACAAAAACACAAAATACACAAGTTAGTCACAAGACCACACACACACACACACATGTCCTCTCTGTGAACAGAGAGGACGTCTCTCTCTCTCTCCCGAGACTTCTGGAGTCACAGTGATGAAGCAGACACAGTGGCTCCACAGTGGTCCTCAGACTCAGCCCACCCACCTCACCCATGCCTGCAGGATGTTTTGGTCCTGTGTTGTGGAGGCCAGTTCCCCCTGAGGCCATCACCATCACCACCACCACCACCACCACCATCACCACCACCACCATCCCCACCACCACCACCATCCCCACCACCACCGTCATCACACAGGCCACAGGCCAGGCAAACAAGGAGAAGCTCTCATCCTGATCAATAAGGAACAAGCACATCAGCTGGCTGGGATCAAACGCCAACCGTGGGGCGAATCCGCTCTGACGCAGGTGCTGACCAGCCACACCAGATGCAGTGTGACTGGTGACCCACACTGGTGAGCACACAAAGCTGCCTAGTTAGACTTTTGTGGGGAGCCGAGATCATGTGGCTCAAGGGCAGGGGGGCAGGGGAGCGGGGACGTCAGCAGATGCAAATCTTAAACAACATTTGCCTTTTATTTTTCCACCACCAGACTTGGTTTGACTTCCTGGTTCAGAAAGTAATCTGCCGTCGCTGGAGGTGATTGTCTGTGTTGGCTTATCAGCAACTCTTATTTATTCAACACATTTTAGTTTTTATTTAAACCCTGGATATGTCCATTGCTGGAAAGAGGGCTGTAGACCTAATCCTTACTACACAAGTTCAGTTGGCCGGATTCAAATGTTCTCAGAAGTTCCTGTCAAACAGATGAATGTTCTCGCTCTACCTCGGCTGGCCCCAGCTCTCCCCATGGCTGCACCTACTTACTGGATCAAAGTGATCGATCGGTTTAAAGTATAATTGGAGAGCGAGGTCAAACAGAAGGGCTGGCACTGTAATGAATTGCTGGATTAAGTTCACTATGGGTAGCCTTTCATGTCACCGAACATATGAACCGGCAAATTTGCAGCCAAGATCAGCATATGGTTTGTATTAGAGCGAACGTTTGTGATTCACACAGTTGCAGAAACCAAAGAAGACACCGGATCTAATCACCTCAGCTGTGCCAAAACCCTTCTCACAACATAATCTCAATTTGCATTAATTTAAATGGTAAATGGATTGCATTTATATATCGCTTTTATCCAAAGCACTTTACAGCATTGCCTCACATTCACCCATTCATACACCGACGGCGGTGTCAACCATGCAAGGTAACAACCAACACGTCAGGAGCAGTGAGGGTTAGGTGGTGTCTTGCTCAGGGACACCTCCACACTTAGCTAGGCGGAGCCCGGGGATCGAACCAGCAACCTTCCTGTTGCCAGACAACCGCTCTTACCACCGCTCTCACCAAGTGAGCTACTGCCGCCCCCCTCAATGTAATGTCTAACATACAGTCTAGAATTACAAGTCAGTAATTGAGGAGACATTCTTATCCCAAGTGACTTACGGAGAATTCCTCCACATAGTTATCCTTGTCCTGTGACTAGCCTACATGCTAAGCTGGGTGTGTTGGTTAAGCTTATCACATGACTAGTCTACATGCTAAGCTAGGTGTGTTGGCTCTTACCGATGAAGCCCAGCTGGGAGAACTCCAGGATCATCCAGTCCTCCAGGGGCTGCTGCAGAGCAAAGTTCTTCATGGTCGTGAAGTAGTTGGGACGCGCCACGATGTCATCCTCCAACTGGGAGGGAGAACGCCCACAGGAGAAGATGGGAGGAGAAGAGGGGAGAGGAGAGGAGAGGAGTAGGGATGAGGAGAAAAAATTAGGAGAGAGGAAAAGAGAAGAGAGGAGAGGAGAGGAGAGGATGGGAGGAGAGGGAAGGAGGAGAGTGAAGATGAGAGCAGAGGAGCGGAGAGGGGAGATGGGAGGAGAAGAGGGGAGGAGGAGTGAAGGGGAGAGGAGTAGGGGTGAGGGCAAGGAAGGAGGAGAGAGGAGGGGGGGAAGAGCAGAGTAAAAATGTACTCTGATTTATTGCCCTCTTTAGCGAGTGTGTGCCCGTGAATGTGAACAAGTGTGTGTATTGGGGGGGGGGGGGGGGGTGACAATGCAATACATCTGCTATTAACCCTAATTAGACAACTAGTAGCCGTAATTTGCAGTGGTGGGGTTTGATGATTGCCAACATATGGCCCAAACTGCTCCGTAATTGAACCCTCTTGGGCAGTAAACACAGTTCAGAGTGGAAGGCGATTTAAAGTGAGAACATAATGGTTCCGTCCGATTTGTACCCCTGTAGGCCGCAATTTGCACTGAAAATATAATTATAGACGAGCGGACGAAATAATGCGGATATTAGCCGCTGTATCGCAGGAAGGACGGCCATGTTGGACTTCAGGGACTTCAGAGGAAGGAAACAGAGAACAAGCGCTTGGTACAGTAAACACACTGGATGGGCTGGTTACGTGTGTGTGTGTGTGTGTGTGGTGTGTGTGTGTGTGTGTGCACCAGCCTTCGACAGGACAGAGGCTGTTACCCGTAGCAACAACACCTCCAGCGCCAAACCTAGCCTAGACCACCACCCACCCCCCCACCCCCCCCAACTCCCCATCCCCATCCCCCCACCTTTGACATCTCCAGACCCCGATGGCAGGTGTCTGCCAGCGTACATTCCTGTGTCCTCTGTGTGACACACGAAGCAGAGAGTCATAGCGTCTGGCCGCGCATATACCCACTTCCCGCCTCTCGGAGGACTCAACCTGGCAGTAATTACCGTCTCCTCCTCCTCCTCCTCCTCCTCCTCCTCCTCCACGCTTGGGTGGAGGGAAGACATCTCCTTCCTGGTCAGGTTCGCCGAGCGCAGTGTCAAAATAAGCAGCCTGACTCTCACCGTGTTCCTGTCAGAGCCCATGAGAGGTGGCTCACACCCCCCCCCCCACCCCCTGGGGAGTTTAGTTAGCGCCGGCAGGAAATGACTGCAAAGGCTGTCTCCTCCCCGGTCCGACTGGTTCACTGCAGGGAGTGTTTGGACCTGATCCCCCCCCCCCCCTGCTGATGTGTTGAATAATAGCCGCCTTATTGGCTGACTTGACAGAAGCCAGTGGATGTTCATACATTTACATTTACATTCAGGGCATTTAGCAGATGCCATTTTTCCAAAGCGACTTCTAATCAGTCCATTTGTCCCAGGAGAGTGGAACGACAACATATCGCTGACGGTAAAGTATATTTGGAGTGTTTCGAGCACTAATTGCTTGGCGAACACTTTGATGGTAAACAGCAAGACAAGCTGGGATAAGAGGCTGCACGACGCAAAGTACCATTTCTAGGTGCCAGGACAACATTGGAGATGCGCTTGGCATTTGTGACGATGGAGTTGTGGGCCGCGTGGTTTTAGGGCTGTGGGGTGGGGGGTGGCAGTGGCGGGCAGCTGTCCTACCTGGACGTAGTACGTTCCTTTGGTCTGGGCGTACATCATGAGGAAACAGTAGTCCAGGTTCTGCTTGGTCCGCCATCTGGAAGAACAAGGGAGCAGGAGGAGGAGACAGAATCACTCGCCAGCGTCTACATACCGTGTGTCCACGGACACTTTATCCAGCGTCTTAACATACAAAAGTGCATATTTCTGAGCATTGGTGCCCCCCCCCCCCCCCCATTCACCCCTGTCCCCTCCCCCAATGGGAATCTACCCACCAACTACTAAGCCTCGAGAGGGACCGACCAGACCAGACTGCCAGTTCACATTGGTTCAGGTGCTAGCTTGTTCGAAACCTGATGCGCCAGATGGTTTGTTTCACAGAGCCATCATCTGTGAAGTCATCATTGGAAAACTTTACGGAAAAGGTCTGGCACTTTCTAACAACCCTTGGCGGGTGATTGGGTGAACCATCGCCATTGTTGTTTCCGAACAAACCGTAGCTGCCAGTAGTTCGCTGATTGGCCCGAACCACTGGGGGTTCGGACACAAACGGATAGCTTAACGCCTGGCCATACCCATCTTAAAGGGGACAAATTAGATCAGTCGACCAGCCTATCCAGTGGACTGTACCGACAGGTAAACTGATCTAGTCAGCATACATCTAGGTGGACATTCCCACTTGTGATGTCACTAGACGGCAGTCACATGGCTTGAAACGGCTTGCAATGGCTAATCACACTCACACCTGGTGGCATAATATGTCCCCTTTAAGAGAGAAACGGAACGTGAACTCTCCTGATAGAGATGGTCTCACGGTGCTAAGCTTGTCATTCTCCTCACAAAACATGAAAATGAAAAATCATACAGTTCACTTCCAAGAGTGTTTCACTGATTCATTCACTCAAACATATGCTAAACACGAACAAATCACCACGCACAACGGCACTGATACGCACATACGCGCGCGCACACACACACACACACACACACACACACACACACACACACACAAGCAGGCTACGCTGGACGCGACTCCAGGGGTGAGGGGTCTGGTTCTGGAGCAGCTGCTGGGCCCTGGGTTCACAGCGCTTACACCTCCTATTAAGCTAAACAGAACCAGAGCGTTGGCCCGGGCTTTGTGACCGGATGTCAAGCGGACCTCCGTGGCGGGGGGAGCTCAGAACCCAACCCATCCTCCTCTCCATGGAGCGAGAGTCACATTTCCCATACAACACCAGATAAATGCCAAGTGCTTTATTAAAGGTTCCCGTGTTTCACAGCTCCGTATACGCAGCCGTGGAAAACTGCAGCTAAGACAGGAACAGGGTCCAAAGAGGGCTAGTAGATCAGATCAGAACACACTTTTCATCACCTCAGAATTGGGTTAACAAATGGATTAGCAGAGCCGTTGGAAACAAACTTGTGTGCCACCCACACACACATGCATACACACAGACACCCACACACACATACATACACACACACACACACACACACACACACACAACACCACCAACAAATACACACACACACACACCACGTCTCAGAAACAACCAGGCAGATTCATCTCTTGAAGGGCATCTTGCGCATGTACACACACACACACACGCACACACACACTCACACACACACACACACACAAACACACGCATTAATCTCTTGAATTGTGTCTTGGTTTCCCAACCAATCAGATGACAGATGCCTCAGGCCTTGGTCTAAAAACAGCGATCTCAGTGAATGCTCAGATTAACCCTCCCGTCGTCTTTAACCTGATCATGGACACACACACACACACACACCACACACACACACACACACACACATACAGACCATTTGTTTTCGGGTTTTGATTCTGTGACTTCATAGGACAATAAGCAAGAGAGGGAACGGCACGTATCCTAGCAACGCAGGTCGTAGCCCCACCCGGGCCACAACAAGGCGTGATATCTACGCGGTCCGCAGCGCACTAGTGCACCGACGGCTGACCAGGACGACCAAGAGGACCACAGGACCATGAGTAGAGAGAGAGAGAGAGAGAGAGAGAGAGAGAGAGAGAGAGAGAAAGAGAGAGAGAGAAAGTGACAGAGGGAACGAGAATCAGAGACGCCCGCAGACAAAGAACACACGAGATTGAAGTGGGTAGACCAAGATGAGCTCTTTCTTTCGACCGAAGCCATTTGAAAAGCCATAGTCTAATCATGGTGTTCTCCTTTAACTCCCCCAACATGTTCCCGGCCCGTCCATTTCCGTTGCTTGATGGCCGAGGCCCCGCCCCCCCCTGTGTTTGGGTGTGTGATTAGACAACAACAACAACATGGCGGAAGCTAATCTCTCGCTTGCACACCATCATCCTCGTCGTCATCGGTGTCTTCCTCCAGTCAGAGTCAGAGGAAGCTCAGAAAAGCCCACGACGAGCTCAATTCTAGCCATGTGTGGACACACAGCGCTGTGCACACAGACAACAGACGAGGGCGGGGCAGGGTGGGGAGGGGAGGAGTCCACCACCGAGCGCAAACACAATGTCCAATATTTACTCCTGGATTAATGGGGACGGCGGGGACTGAACGGCAGCACCGTGATGTTCCCCGGCGCCGTTTTGTTGTGTTGTGTTGTGTTTGTGTTGTGTTGTGTTGTGGTGCCGTTGTGTTGACTCTCTTTATCCACCCGTCAACCTAATCCCACCACACCATTCACCGTGAGCAAACATGCTGGGTTTTTTCTCAATTTAATGGTGACGAATAGAGGGGGGAGGAGAGGAGGAGAGGAGAGGAGAGGCGGGGAGAGGAGAGGAGAGGAGAGGAGAGGAGAGGAGAGGAGAGGAGAGGAGGGGAGGACTGCAGGGGAGAGGAGAGGAGAGGAGGGGAGAGGAGCGGAGCGGAAGCGATGAAGAAAGGGGTGAGGAGAGGAGATGAGAGGAGAGGAGGGAAAAGAAAAGAAGATGAGAGTCAGAGGAGGAGGAGATGAAATCCACTTCGCTTTGTTGTGTTCTGTGTTCACTGCACGGAAAAAATGGAGACTCTTCATCTCCTTACAAAGCAGTTAATAGGATATTAGAGTCCCTTTAACTGCGAGGGGTGTGAATAACCTTTTATTAGGACGCCGGGTTTAAAAGTACCCGAGGTAAAAGCATTTTATAGGAAATACAGTTAAAACAAAACGGCCTCCGTCCAGGCTTTCCTGGGGCTTTAATGAACTGTTCGGTGTGGTCGTTCTGGTCCGCGGGGGGAAACTCTACTGCAGCTTAGCCAGCGGTGCCGTGGTAAGCCGACCACCATAAAGGCAGTAAAGGTTGCCTCTACGGATGCGTGTAGTCCGCTAAAAGTCACCAACGGTCCCTAAATCCGGTGACATCTGGCGATCTTTACAACGCGGAGAGAACGACGTGACGTAACAACAAACATAACCTCAATTAATCGCCTATTAATGAACCGGAAAACTTAAAGAGCGAGACCCACGGGTGTACCTGTGACTGGTGACTATTTCGACACAGGAGCACAACCTGACCGTAAGCAAGCAGAACTACAGTAAGCAAGCAAGTACGACGACGCGGTACGGACAGCCGGGAATCACGTGCACTTAGTTTGCCACTTCGCTCCTCGCACAGCAGGCCGGTCTAGACGGGCAGACAGCAGACGGAAGAGCAGAAGAAAAGCTTCCTGTCTTTATAGATGATCAAGGACCATTTTAAAATTAGGAAAAATAAGTCTCGTCGGGCATCAGTAAGAGATCCCCGGGTAAGGAGCGTGGAGGTAACAGCAGCAGCAGCAGCAGCTCATCAAAGAGTTGTGAGCCAAGCAGCACGAGCAGACTGCCCATTACTGTGTAATTGATTACGTGGCGTGATTAAATAAATAGAAACCACCGTTATTGTCTAATTGATTTACACGCTTGATTGTGTTCTTACATATCAGTGCTTTTGTCAACACACACATCACACACACACACACACACACACACACTCTCTCTCTCTCTCTCTCTCTCTCTCTCTCTCCCTCTCACACTTTCTCTCTCTCTCACACTCACACATACACACACAAACACACACCTTAGTCCAGACAGTGAACCAGCAGAGGGGCCCGCTGGTTAGTATGCAGGATCAAAACCCAGAGGACCTGATTGAAGCCCAATGTGTCGCCCACTGAGACGGAACGTGAGACCCGACCCGCTGCTATGGTAACAGAATCTGAAGAGCGAGAGAGAGAGAGAGAGAGAGAGAGCGAGAGAGAGAGTCTCACATTTAATGAAACATCTCTCTGACTGGACTGACTTTTAAGACTGGCCATGCGGTGGGACAAGAGGCTCCAAAACACACACACATGCATGCACTCACACGCACACACACACGCGCACACACACAGGACAAGTGTGCACAGTTGCAATGGGAGTCCACATCTGGGCACATCTGGGATGGGAAGTGTGTGTGTGTGTGTGTGTGTGTGTGTGTGTGTGTGTTTGATTATCCCCAGCTCTAAGCCCTGGCTGTGTCCTTCAATCTGCAGATACATGATGCAGTCCACTCTCCCTCTCATAGTCACCCTTTCATCTGGCGTTTGATTTTTGTTATCGTCTTTCGCTGATTCAAGTCATTAAAAATTATTGTTCCTACACACTTTCATCTCTTTATTTCTCTCTTTCTGTGTCCTCTCCCCTGTCTGAGCCTGTCTCTGTGTCGAAACTGCGTACTACGCACTACGCACTACAATATGTACTGTTTTCTGGTGTACTCTTAGTATGTTTTGGAGATACTAACGTGTGGAGGAATTCAAGATGACGGCTTTAATTGAAAACACGCTACAAGCCCGCTACCAAACCCAAGTGGTTTCCACTCGAACAGTGAAATATGTTTCTGTTTATGATTGCAAGAATAATGATAATCAAAACATAAACATGCGTTATGAACATGCATTAAAAACTATTTGAGTGGCCTGTTCATTGTGGTGGCTGGTCTAGGGTTTGAGATGTTATTAATAAAGTTGTAGTTAAGAAGGTCGTTATGCAAGCGGTTGTGGTGTCCATAGTTTGATTTAGTCAAAAATACAGTTTTTTGCATACTACGTGGAAATATTATTTCAGAAATACTCCATATTATGCTAGACTACTGCGTAGTATGCTAGTATAGAGATTCAGACAGAGCCTTTTGTAATGTACTTTTAAACATATAGAAGATTAGAATGTTGAGCTCAGTGTAGAATTAAAACTTCATAAAATACCATGATTGGTATTTGTTTCAGTCACTCTACTTTGACTTTACTTTACTATACTTCCGTCTGATTCACACTCCCTCTCCATCTCCCTCTGTCGCTCTCTAATTAACAGTTTGTCGTGTTTCACATGTCGGCTGTGAACTCCTTTTTAACAGAATCCTCTCTCCTCTCCTCCCGGGGACTCCTCTCCTCCTCTCCTGTATTCAGAACTCTCCTCCTTCCTCCTCCTCCTCCGCTTGTTCTCTCCCCTTCTGTCCCCATCCTCACCCCTCTCCGGCCCTCCCCGTCTCCTCACCTCCTCATCTCCTCTCCTCCTTTCTCTTCCCTCTTCAGTTAACTAATTTCCTCGCCTCTCTCCTCATCCCCCTCTCTCCCCCTCTCTCCCCAGCTGATGTTGTGCTGACGGAGGCTCAGCGTAAACAGGAGCGTCCCTGCAGAGCCCAATAAGCCCCCCCTCCCCACCCATTACCCCTCCCCTCCGTTTACCAGTGAAACACTCATCTGTGTGTGTGTGTGTGTGTGTGTGCATCTGTGTGTGTGTGTGTGTGTGTGTGTGTGTGTGTGTGTGTGTGTGTGTGTGTGTGTGTGTGTGACAGAAAGAAAGAGGTGGAATGGAGGCAGAGGCTTATATTATGATAATTGAGCAAAACAATTTTTGTGTGTGTTTGTGTGTTTGTGTCTGTGTGTGTGTCTGTGTCTGTGTGTGTGTGTGTGTGCACGTAAGTGTTTGTAATGGAGAGAGGTGCACAATGACCAATAGCCAGAAATAGATGCCAATACACGTTTCTTAATTAAATGAATGTATTAATTATAATGAATAATTTACCCAAATTAGATTAAATGTGTTTATATGCCTGTATGTATGTATGTATGTGTATGTATGTATGTATGTATGTATGTGTGTAATCCCTCTCTAGCTGTAGCTGCCTGCCAGCTCGTTCCAGCTGGCAGGCAGCTGACATCATGAATTAGACATGACAACCTTACCAAAATCAACCAATCAGATCTCAGGCCTTGGTCTAAAAAACATCTCAATTACTGGTGAATGCTCAGATGACCCCTACCCTCGTCTTTAACCTGAGGGGACATCCATGTCCAAAATACATATTGGAACCTTTTCAAATTGATCCTCCATAGAACGATCATGGACACACACACACAAACACACACACACACACACGCATACAGATCGTTTTCGTGTTTTGATTTTGTGACTTCATAGGACAATAGGCCAGAGAGGGAACGGCACGTATCCTAGCAACACAGGTCGCAGCCCCACCCGGGCCACAACAAGGCGTGAGATCTCCACGGTCCACTAGTGCACCGACCGACTGACCAGGACGACCAAGAGGACCACAGGACCATGAGTAGAGAGAGAGAGAGAGAGAGAGAGAGAGAGAGAGAGAGAGAGAGAGAGAGAGAGAGAGAGAGAGAGAGAGAGAGAGAGAGGGAAGGTAATGGTAACCTCAGGTGAGGTAATGTGCAGAGAGTAGCAAAAACTGGAGGGAAGGGAGGAGGACAGAGGAGTGGAGAGAGAGGAGGAGGAGGAGGAGGAGGAGGAGGAGGAGGAGAGAGAAGTGGAGGGAACCTTATTAGAATGAACACTCAAAGAGAAGGCGTGTGTCAGGGCGGTTCGCTGACAGGGGAAGATCGGGTTGGATATTAACGAGAGATGTCAGAATGTTCTGAACAGACAGCGAACCAACAGCCACCTGGTCGTCAGGAGAGATGACCCACATGGCAGGTACAAGAGGAGGAGAGGAGGAGAGGAGGAGAGGAGGAGGAGAGGAGAGGAGGAGGAGAGGAGGAGAGAGTGAAAGGGGGTGGGGCTAGAGAGGAGAAGGCGTCGGAGAGGAGCGGAGACAAGAGAGAGGAGACATTACATTTGTTCTCGCTGGATGCTGCATTAAGTAACAACATTCTGTCTGTCACGCATGCATGCACCACACACACACACACACACACACACACACACACACACACACACACACACACACACACACACACACACACACACACACACACACACAGCAGCGTAAATAAATGAACAGAGCTGTTTTGTTTTGATGTGATGATGTCAGCAGTTGAGGTGAGGACACACAACACACACGCACGCACGCACACACACACACACACAGACACACACACGCACGCACGCACACACACACACACACACACACACACACACACACACACACACACACACACACACACACACACACACACACACACACACACACACACACACACACACACACACACACACACACACACACACACACACACACACACACACACACACACACACACAGGGCCTACCTGACTCTTTCTTTGGGATCTCCGAAGGACTCCTTGAGGCGAGAGAAGTCCGGGTAGAAGTGAACCGATGGAGAGATGACTTCCAGCAGACCAGCCTGGATCTCCACCGGAAAACTACACACACACACACACACACACACACACCACACACACACACACACACACACACAGCCTATCAGTGCACACAGAATTAGCTCATTTAACTTTTTTTACATTAGTAATTAGGGAGCAGGCATGCTGCTTCAAAGCATAGTGTGCCTGTGTGTATGCCTGTGTGTGTGTGTGTGTGTGTGTGTGTGTTATCAGAGTGAGCCATCCTCAGGTGTGATGAGTGGGCGCAGCATGAAGAGGTTTCCCCCGAGGAACTGAGGGCCTTGCCTCTGGTTCCTGCTGTCGGAGCTCATTTTTATCAATGAATCATGAGCTGAGTATGTTGAACACACTGCTCTACACACGGAGCAAAATAAAAGAAATGCATTCACACACAATTATGATGGACAGACGGGCAAGTACTACAGCTGGGGAGATCAAAGGCTTCAAAGGCAAACATCAAAGACAACAAATGAAGGCGGAGCTCAGAGAGAGGCGGAGCTCAGTGAGAGGCGGAGTTCAGAGGGAGGCGGAGGCACGTCATACTCACAGGCGCTTGAGGTTTTCAGCCACGCTGATGGCGTACTGCTGGTCCGACTGTAACACACACACACACACACACACACGTGCGCACACACACACACACACACACACACACACACACACAGTGGCTCTCAGAGAATGATGGAATACAATGCATGTAATATTTGGAATATTTTCTTTCAATACACGCACACATCCATACACGGGTGCACACACACACACACACACACACACACACACACACACACACACACACACACACACACACACACACACACACACACACACACACACACACACACACACACACACACACACACACACACAGACTCTGGTCACAAACAAACAGGCCTAATTCAGAGCAGCTGTTGGGATGTCATCGGGTTACACTGTGCTGTGAGGAATTGGATGACATCATGGCCCCCGACCGTATCTCCATCAGGGTATTTTTGTACGCTGAACAACATTGTACTACGCTGTTGTACATCGGGGGCGCAGCGAGAGCTCGTTCTCTTTGTGAGGATCTGTGTGTTAATTGACATGGGCCTGTTCCAGCATGGATTGGCTGCCTTCCAGTGATGTGGTCACTTGAGCTTGGATAACCTCGGTTTGTGTTAGTGTTTGCCGTTAGCCTTGGTTTCATCACGAAGCGTTCCTCTTTGGACATTTGGCAGGCCATTCAGACACTGCATGCACACAGCAACCGAGCGGTTGAGGTGAAAGGCCATTTTCGTCTGGATCCTGTTTTGTCGTGTTTAGTTTAGTTTAGGGAGTTAGCGTTCGTGAATGCTTAGGACTTAGGACTTAGGACTTAGGAAGCACTCCCATGGGTAAGAGAGTTTGGGTTTGTTGTTTGGCTTTGGCTTTTGGTTCACCCTGAAGACCAACCTTCGCTAACCGCACATAACACTCACTGTGGGTAGCAACACGCTGTCCGCTGTTGCACTCACTCCCCCTCTCTCTCCGCTTGGCGGTTGCGTACACTTACTCCTGGACCGGGGGCGGAACAATCGATATGTTCAGTCCAATTCCAAGCCCAAGCCAAGCAGTCCTCCAATCCCTGTTCCGCAACACTCACTCGGCGGCCAATCCGCTGCCTCGAAAGGACTCCAGGGAAGAAGGCTGCTACACAGACTTGGTGGAAGTTTTGTGCCGAACATTATTGGGTGTTAGTTTATTGCTACAGCGCTTCTTGGAGGGGGTTGTTTGTTTCAGCTGCGTGTCAAGTTTAGCACACAAGGTGAATGCATAAATAAACGCAATGTCACAAGACTAACGATTTGGAAACGTTCCAATGATTGACGGTGGGTATTTAAATGAAGGGGGCTGTTGTTGTTGTTGTTGTTGTTGCTGTTGGCTCATAACCTTCAACCCTCTTAAAGACGTTTACGATTGCAATTAGCGATTAACAGATAATAGATAGTTATTTCATAATTGGTTCTGCGCACCGAGGGGCCGCCTGGTGTTACAAACTGTGGACGGACGTTTCTAGCTATGTACTGATATGAGGAGAGGAGAGGAGAGGAGAGGAGAGGAGAGGGGAGGGGAGAGGAGAGGGGAGGACTGCAGGGGAGAGGAGAGGAGAGGAGGGGAGAGGAGTGGAACGGAAGCGATGAAGAAAGGGGTGAGGAGAGGAGGGAAAAGAAAAGAAGATGAGAGTCAGAGGAGGAGGAGATGAAATCCACTTCGCTTTGTTGTGTTCTGTGTTCACTGCACGGAAAAAATGGAGACTCTTCATCTCCTTACAAAGCAGTTAATCGGATATTAGAGTCCCTTTAACTGCGAGGGGTGTGAATAACCTTTTATTAGGACGCCCGGTTTAAAAGTACCCGAGGTAAAAGCATTTTATAGGAAATACAGTTAAAACAAAACGGCCTCCGTCCAGGCTTTAATGAACGGTGTGGTCGTTCTGGTCCGCGGGGGGAAACTCTACTGCAGCTTAGCCAGCGGTGCCGTGGTAAGCCGACCACCATAAAGGCACTAAAGGTTGCCTCTACGGATGCGTGTAGTCCGCTAAAAGTCACCAACGGTCCCTAAATTCGGTGACATCTGGCGATCGCGGAGAGAACGACGTGACGTAACAACAACATAACCTCAATTAATCGCCTATTAATGAACCGGAAAACTTAAAAAGCGAGACCCACGGGTGTACCTGTGACTGGTGACTATTCGACACAGGAGTACAACCTGACCCTAAGCAAGCAGAACTACAGTAAGCAAGCAAGTACGACGACGCGGTACGAACAGCCGGGAATCATGTGCACTTAGTTTGCCACTTCGCTCCTCGCACAGCAGGCCGGTCTAGACGGGCAGACAGCAGACGGAAGGGCAGAAGAAAAAGCTTCCTGTCTTTATAGATGATCAAGGACCATTTTAAAATTAGGAAAAATAAGTCTCGTCGGGCATCAGTAAGAGATCCCCGGGTAAGGAGCGTGGAGGTAACAGCAGCAGCAGCAGCAGCTCATCAAAGAGTTGTGAGCCAAGCAGCACGAGCAGACTGCCCATTAGAGTGTAATTGATTACGCGGCGTGATTAAATAAATAGAAACCCCCGTTATTGTCTAATTGATTTACACGCTTGATTGTGTTCTTACATATCAGTGCTTTTGTCAACACACACATCACACACACACACACACACACACTCTCTCTCTCTCTCTCTCTCTCTCTCTCCCTCTCACACTTTCTCTCTCGCACACTCACACATACACACACAAACACACACCTTAATCCAGACAGTGAACCAGCAGAGGGGCCCGCTGGTTAGTATGCAGGATCAAAACCCAGAGGACCTGATTGAAGCCCAATGTGTCGCCCACTGAGACGGAACGTGAGACCCGACCCGCTGCTATGGTAACAGAATCTGAAGAGCGAGAGAGAGAGAGAGAGAGAGAGCGAGAGAGAGAGTCTCACATTTAATGAAACATCTCTCTGACTGGACTGACTTTTAAGACTGGCCATGCGGTGGGACAAGAGGCTCCAAAACACACACACATGCATGCACTCACACGCACGCACACACACACGCACACACACAGGACAAGTGTGCACAGTTGCAATGGGAGTCCACATCTGGGCACATCTGGGATGGGAAGTGTGTGTGTGTGTGTGTGTGTGTGTGTGTGTGTGTGTGTGTGTGTGTGTGTGTGTGTGTGTGTGTGTGTGTTTGATTATCCCCAGCTCTAAGCCCTGGCTGTGTCCTTCAATCTGCAGATACATGATGCAGTCCACTCTCTCTCTCATAGTCATCCTTTCATCTGGCTTTAGATTTTTGTTATCGTCTTTCGCTGATTCAAGTCATTAAAAATTATTGTTCCTACACAGTTTCATCTCTTTATTTCTCTCTTTCTGTGTCCTCTCCCCTGTCTGAGCCTGTCTCTGTGTCGAAACTGCGTACTACGCTCTACAATATGTACTGTTTCTGGTGTACTCTTAGTATGTTTTGGAGATACTAACGTGTGGAGGAATTCAAGATGACGGCTTTAATTGAAAACACGCTACAAGCCCGCTACCAAACCCAAGTGGTTTCCACTCGAACAGTGAAATATGTTTCTGTTTATGATTGCAAGAATAATGATAATCAAAACATAAACATGCGTTATGAACATGCATTAAAAACTATTTGAGTGGCCTGTTCATTGTGGTGGCTGGTCTAGGGTTTGAGGGGTTATTAATAAAGTTGTAGTTAAGAAGGTCGTTATGCAAGCGGTTGTGGTGTCCATAGTTTGATTTAGTCAAAAATACAGTTTTTTGCATACTACGTGGAAATATTATTTCAGAAATACTCCATACTATGCTAGACTACTGCGTAGTATGCTAGTGTAGAGATTCAGACAGAGCCTCTGCCTCTCTCTCTCTCTCTCTCTCTCTCTCTCTCTCTCTCTCTCTCTCTCCCTCTCTCTCTCTCTCTCTCTCTCTCTCTCTCTCTCTCTCTCTCTCTCTCTCTCTCTCTCTCTCTCTCTCTCTCTCTCTCTCTCTCTCTCTCTCTCTCTCTGACAAACAACCCGAGGAGGAGGAGGAGGAGGAGGAGGAGGAGGAGGAGGAGGAGGGAGGTGCGAAGGAGAGGTGAGACAGAGAGTAAGGCACGGTTAGCTGCTGTCGTATCGATCGGCTTCTGCTGTGATTCAGCGGCGTGTCCCCCTGGTGCTAAGCCGCCACGCTCGTGTCCTTTTTAGCTAGCGCCCCCCCCCCCCGCCCCCCAACCCCAACCCCATCCCTGACACCCGGACCCAGAGCTTAATTTACGGTTCTTTGTCGAACAGCCCCGACCGCGGCTACACCATCTCTGTCTGTCTCTGTTCTGTAGCTGCAGAAGTATAACTCAACCTTCACTATGAACTGCGGTGATTATGAACAGACGGAGGAACGAACGCTGCAGATTGAAGACAACAGTGAAGCCAGTGAAGCAGCGAACCGCAATTTAATTTCAACAGATTCTAGATGGGGTTTTTTTAACCATCCGCGTGGCACTGAGAACAAAAGGGAGGCACGCGAGAAACAAACAGGCCTAATTCAGAGCAGCTGTTGGGATGTCATCGGGTTACACTGTGCTGTGAGGAATTGGATGACATCATGGCCCCCGACCGTATCTCCATCAGGGTATTTTTGTACGCTGAACAACATTGTACTACGCTGTTGTACATCGGGGGCGCAGCGAGAGCTCGTTCTCTTTGTGAGGATCTGTGTGTTAATTGACATGGGCCTGTTCCAGCATGGATTGGCTGCCTTCCAGTGATGTGGTCACTTGAGCTTGGATAACCTCGGTTTGTGTTAGTGTTTGCCGTTAGCCTTGGTTTCATTTGGACATTTGGCAGGCCATTCAGACACTGCATGCACACAGCACCGAGCGGTTGAGGTGAAAGGCCATTTTCGTCTGGATCCTGTTTTGTCGTGTTTAGTTTAGTTTAGGGAGTTAGCGTTCGTGAATGCTTAGGACTTAGGACTTAGGACTTAGGAAGCACTCCCATGGGTAAGAGAGTTTGGGTTTGTTGTTTGGCTTTGGCTTTTGGTTCACCCTGAAGACCAACCTTCGCTAACCGCACATAACACTCACTGTGGGTAGCAACACGCTGTCCGCTGTTGCACTCACTCCCCCTCTCTCTCCGCTTGGCGGTTGCGTACACTTACTCCTGGACCGGGGGCGGAACAATCGATATGTTCAGTCCAATTCCAAGCCCAAGCCAAGCAGTCCTCCAATCCCTGTTCCGCAACACTCACTCGGCGGCCAATCCGCTGCCTCGAAAGGACTCCAGGGAAGAAGGCTGCTACACAGACTTGGTGGAAGTTTGTGCCGAACATTATTGGGTGTTTAGTTTATTGCTACAGCGCTTCTTGGAGGGGGTTGTTTGTTTCAGCTGTGTGTCAAGTTTAGCACACAAGGTGAATGCATAAATAAACGCAATGTCACAAGACTAACGATTTGGAAACGTTCCAATGATTGACGGTGGGTATTTAAATGAAGGGGGCTGCTGTTGTTGTTGTTGTTGTTGTTGTTGCTGTTGGCTCATAACCTTCAACCCTCTTAAAGACGTTTACGATTGCAATTAGCGATTAACAGATAATAGATAGTTATTTCATAATTGGTTCTGCGCACCGAGGGGCCGCCTGATGTTACAAACTGTGGACGGACGTTTCTGAAAGCTTTTGATCTGTTAATCGGATCAACTTGCAAGTTTGCAATAAAGTTTGTAATAAAACAGTGGAAAACACTGTTGGTCTGCTTTTATTGTGATCATTAAGTCAAAGCAGAAACAACTGGCCAGCATCAAACTGTGCTGGTCTAGACGCATTGTTCACCCACTGGGCAGCTTCCAGTCTCCACCAATAGAATGCAGTCGTCATACTGGGTAGCTCCCAGTGTCCTCCAGTAGGAGACTGTAGTCATACTGGATAGCTCCCAGTGTCCACCAGTAGGAGACTGTAATCATACTGGATAGCTCCCAGTGTCCACCAGTAGGAGACTGTAGTCATACTGGAGAGCTCCCAGTGTCCACCAGTAGGAGACTGTAATCATACTGGATAGATCCCAGTGTCCACCAATAGAATCCAGTAGTCGTACTGGATAGCTCCCAGTGTCCACCAGTAAGAGACTGTAGTCGTACTGGATAGCTCCCAGTGTCCACCAGTAAGAGACTGTAGTCATACTGGATAGCTCCCAGTGTCCACCAGTAGAATCCAGTAATCATACTGAATAGCTCCCAGTGTCCACCAGTAGGAGACTGTAATCATACTGGATAGCTCCCAGTGTCCACCAGTAGGAGACTGTAGTCATACTGGATAGCTCCCAGTGTCCACCAGTAGAATCCAGTAATCATACTGAATAGCTCCCAGTGTCCACCAGTAGGAGACTGTAATCATACTGGATAGCTCCCAGTGTCCACCAGTAGGAGACTGTAATCATACTGGATAGCTCCCAGTGTCCACCAGTAGGAGACTGTAATCATACTGGATAGCTCCCAGTGTCCACCAGTAGGAGACTGTAATCATACTGGATAGCTCCCAGTGTCCACCAGTAGGAGACTGTAGTCATACTGGAGAGCTCCCAGTGTCCTCCAGTAGGAGACTGTAGTCATACTGGAGAGCTCCCAGTGTCCACCAGTAGGAGACTCTTGTTATACTAGACAGATTGTGTCTGATGTCACACGTTAGGTCACTTTTCCCTGGATGATGGGTGGTGTGTTATTCCTAGATCTACTGTGTATGGCCTCTGGATCTCCCATCAGGAGAGTGACAGAGCTGGAAAACAACTTACTGACAAACTGTGGACGGACGTTTCTGAAAGCTTTTGATCTGTTAATCGGATCAACTTGCAAGTTTGCAATAAAG
>PIJE02000496.1:188851-194582 GCA_002895965.2 Coryphaenoides rupestris
GCGCGCACACCCCAACCCCTATGTACTTACTTGCTCTTGTGTGTGCTGCCCACATCTTAAGGTTACACTGTAAACACGCCTCCCTCCAAGGTTAAACCACATCAGACATGCCCATTCTCCCACAGTGTGTGATATAGAGCAGGGTCAATCTGAACAGTGTGGGAATTGGACGGGACAGTCAACGAGTGGGTGTGGCCTATTGTCAGGGTTATTCTTTGAATTCGTTAGAAAGCAGTTGTCACGCCAGCCTACGTCAAAACTTTTTGAGAGGTGAGAAGTGATTCGATTTGAATGTTAAAAATGTTATTTTTATTCAGTTAGCTGTCCCGAAGAGGAGAATAATAATACATGAGAAAAGCACTCTCCCCCCCCCACCCAAAAAAAATCTATTTCCGCTTTGTGTTTGAATCTAATTCCGGCGAATATTCCGCAGCGAAGATAAAGCTGCCTCTGATGGCCGCCCTGCGCTTCCCAGGCCGTCATGGTTTATTGACACAACAATAACCAAGATTTCAATCTGCAGAGTCGATTTGGAGAGGAAATGATCCGGACAGTTTAACGTATCGCAGACAGGAAGCACAGACTCATCATCTGCACTGCAGCGACGTCACTCGGTACGCACACACACACACACACACTCACACACACTCACACACACACACACACACTCACACACACACACACGCACAAACGCACACACACTTTATCTTTAATGTCATCATCATTAACAAAACACAAACCACAAACAGAAATCATGTGTGTCTGTGTTTGTTTGTTTGTTTGTTTGTGGGTGTGTAGCTCAGGCCTTGTTAAGTCGGAGCTTAACATCTGTTAATTAAAGCCCCCGTAGCTTCATAGCCCACAGCTTTGTTGTTGTCACGAACCCATTGGGTCCAATCAGGGCTCAGCACTGAGTCATTGACACACTGACCAACCAATCAATTCCTGGCTCCGCCCCAGTGAAAATAAGCTGAAACGAGACGCGCACATTAATGTTCATCACCGGCATCATCATCATCACGCCGCTGGCTTTACACACTGGTGGGGGTCCGCAAAACACATTAACATTTCAACTGCACACAACCATTCCCACACACACAAACACACACACACACACACACACAATACACTTACCCTTCCCCATCAGTGGCTGATGACCTCTGACCTTGCAAACACATTATGCGCCCCAGTTGCTCTACTGTTAACACCACCCCTCTCTCTCTCTCTCTCTCTCTCTCTCTCTCTCTCTCTCTCTCTCTCTCTCTCTCTCTCTCTCCTGGGGGGGCAGTGCTGGTCTGAAACCCACGGCTGCTCTAAGTGGGGCTAATCACCTCTCTGGGACCACGACCCAGGTCAGCACCTCTTTTACCCACTATCCCACAGGGAGCCATGGTGCGTCTGCAGAGTCGGCCACGCCCCCCCCCCGCCCCCCCTCCCCGCCGCCCGGGTCTTGGGATGAACTTCCTGTCCGAGGCAGGAAGTGATGGGACTCCACTCGCTCTTCTGGGCCGGATTTGTCATTAGACGTCATTACCTCCCGGGTGCTGGGTGACCTGGAGCACTGGCCGAGTCACACACACACAGAGAAAAAAAGAGAGAGAGAGAGAGAGAGAGAGAGAGAGAGAGAGAGAGAGAGAGAGAGGCATACTGCGGCTCTGACAGGGGATGCTCTGGCGGGTGCAGATAACGCGGACTGGTCGGCTGTAAAACCAGACATTTGCCCTTCTCTGTCTTCATTCTGTGTGTGTGTGTGTGTGTGTGTGTGTGTGTGTGTGTGTGTGTGTGTGTGTGTGTGTGTGTGGTGTGTGTGTGTGTGTCTCAGTATGTCTATCTTTCAGCCTCTAGCCTTGTCTGTGTGTCTGTCTGTCAGTCTATCTATGTGTCTTTCCGGGTGTGTCAGTTTCTCTGTTGGCCAGTATGTCTTCCTTTCCACCTCGTCTTTCACTACCTGTCTGCATGTCTGTGTCTGTCTGTCTGTCTGTCTGTCTGTCTGTCTGTGTGTGTGTCTGTTTGTCTTTCCATCTTTTGGAGCATATCTATTGCTGTTGCCTCATCATCAGTGTGTCGAGTGTTGCTGCTGCGTCTGTCCAGTATGCCTGTCTGTCTTTCTTTCAGTATGCCTGTCTGTCTGTCAGTATGCCTGCCTGTCTCAGTAGTCTGTCTGCTTGTCTGTCTCTCAGAGCCGATCTGTTGCTGTTCAGAGTGTCTGTCTGTCAGAGTGTCCGTCTGTCTGTTGCCTGTCTTCCAAGGCCTGTCTGTTTCGGTGTGTGTGTGTGTGTGTGTGTGTGTGTCTGTCTGACTCCCAAACCTCCACAGTCAGAACACAATCCTTTCAAGGTTCTCGTGCCAGACAGGGCTTTGATCCGCTGTGCACCGAGCTGGTCCCCTGGTGGGTGAGAGGTAGACGCTGAGACGGCGCTGGAGCTGAGAAATAAAGGCTCTGCTAATGAGAGAACGGAGGGGTTCAAACACGTCGCAATACCGCTACCACCAAGAGGAAATACTAATGAAGCGTCCGGAGCAATGCATTGCAACTCAGCGGCTTCCTGTGCCGCTGAGAAAGGACTGCATTAAGACCTCACATCTATACAGAAGTAGGAACGTACCGGTGGAGTGTGTGTGGCTGGTGGCTGGTTTAAGCAGCCTCACCTGGCCCGAGTCAGACTGGTTAGTCTGGGGTTGGGCTGGTCACCTGAGAGCTCTAGCATGCTGCTCTGTCATTCCTCCCGCTCTGGACTCACTTGTCTCACCTGAACAGCCCCAAAATGAGATACAACAAACTAAATATCTTTGGCCCTCATGACATTTTCGGGTTTCGCTCGCTTGTAGTTATGCAACAATATTTTGTTGCGCAATTATGCATTCTCCAGTTCGACAAAATGAATTAATGGATTTCTCTATTTGAACAGGGACAAAGTACAAAGAACATTAACCTTATGAAATAAGGGATATGTAATGTACTAGGTTATAGCAAATTGCTATTTTCCGCCCATAGTCCCTGGGCAGGTAAGTACAATTATTAAATAGTATGAAAATTACACATTAAAAGAGTACAAAAATACTATGGTAATCAATAAGAGTATACAAACACAATCACCCCCACATCCCCAACCCTGAAACAACCCCCCACCCCCTCCCCACCAACAACACTAATTTTCAAATGTGTACAACTTTGCTGTGTGAGTATCCACTGGTTTGTTAGACGGGAAAAAGCTGTTGGAAGATTGTTCCACTGTTTTATGGCCATAAAGGTGAAACATTGGCCAAGGGAGGTCTTGGGATTCTGCACTCTCCCCGTGTGGTTGATCTGGTGACTTGTGTTGTTTTTTCTGAGCTGAGTTTAACAAAGTTCCTCAATGGGGGAGGAGCAGTATTATGAATGATCTTACAAATTAAGCATTTGAGTGCGCACACATTTCTGAATTTAACTTATTATATTTAGTGAGCATATGGCAGGGGATGATATTGATGTGTTTTTTTATCATTAATTTTAAGGGCACTTTTATATAATGATTCAAGTGGTCTTGATGCTGTTTTTCCTGACTGAGACCAACTCGTCATACAGTACGAAGAATGTGGGAAAGGATCTTTGCATTTACATTTACATTTAGGGCATTTGGCAGACGCTTTTATCCAAAGCGACTTACAAAGAGTACATTTGTAAGAGTACATTTAAATACGTATTTGATGCCTCAACCCTAAGGGAGTTGTAAGGTTACATTTCTGTGTGTTTCCCAGTTTTTGAATATGCTTTTTGAAGTTGATCAAGAGTGACAACCAAGTATTTATCCACATTTGTATTTTTTGGTCCATTTATGTAGATATCAGGGCAATCTCTAAGTTTGTGTCTATTGGGAAAGTACATAGTTACAGTCTTTCCAACATTTATAGTGAGACAGGAGTCATTAGCCATTTGCATTTCCCATTTCCTTTGTTAATTTCGTGGCAACTTCTATTGTGTTTTTCCAATGGGTGTATAGCAGAGCGTCATCTGCATACATCACAATTTCAGCATCATTGCAGACAGATGGGAGATCATTAATGTATATGTTGAAAAGCAGCGGTCCTAGAATCAAGCGTTGTGGCACTCCCATGGGTGCATGTTCTTAGAGGTGATAAGTTATTGTTTATCCGTCCCATTTAGGTATGATATAAATCAATTTGTGTAGTTATGGAAAGGTTGTAGTTTGTTGAATAATATTCAGTGGTTTACTGCGTCAAAAGCCTTACTCAGGTCGAGGAAGACTGCTCCCACCACCCCTCCTTTATCTAGATTTGCTTTAATGACTTTAAGGAAGTAGCAGCATGCTGTTTCAGTTGAATATTTTTTTCTGACTCCAAATTGCATCGGAAAAATAGGTGTAAAAGAGCCTTGGAATGAAGGTGCGCAATCAGTTGATCTGCCTACAGCCTTTTCAATGACCTTTGTGATGGCGGGGAGTATGCTGATAGGTCTATAATTGCTTACCTCCTGTTTATCTCCGGATTTGTGTACAGGGGTTATTATAGCAGGTTTCAGAGCACTAGTAAAAGTGCTCTCATTAAGAGACTTATTTATTATTTGAGTTATTGGGGAGGTTAATAGCTTTTTTATGTTTTTTAGAAGGGCTGTATCAAAAACCGTATATGTCCTTTGCTTTGCTGTTTGATGGGGTTGAGAGGATTTGTTTGACCTTTTCCTCGTTTATAGGTGTCAGAGTTAAAGCAGATTTGTCATAAACTGAAACTTGGGGAAGATGGGTATTTGTAAGGTTGTGATCCAATTCCAGAACAGAATTTATCAAATAATTATTCAAATTTGTTTACAGCTAAACCATCATTTTGAGTAGTACCATTTATTTTTTGCTGTATGTTACCACACCTTTCCAGTTAATTTGTTAATGCTTTTGCAGTATTTTACAGTTCCCTTTTGCTTCTCTAATGTTTTCAAGAAATACATTTGCTTTAGCCTTTCTAAGTTGCATCGTGACTTTCTTTCTCAAACCTTTAAACGATCAGTATTCAGTCCTGATTTTAGGGGACTTTTTCAGAGAGACATCTCTTTTTCTCATTAGGTCCCATAGGTCACTATTAAGCCAGGGCAGACTCCATTCTGAATTAGACTTTCGGGCTACAACGTAAAATATTAAAATAATGAAGGAACTAGGCCTAACTCGAAAAATGAAGGTTGACAAATTGATAGAAGGACAATGTGAGTCATGAGAAGCAGGGACGTGTGTTTACAATGAGTCAAAAGTGGAGTTTAATTTTGAATGGGCTTCTATTGGTCTACAAATCAAGCCTCATCAAGTAAAATTCCCCTTTCAGGGAAAATAGGTATATTTAATGACCTACTGATATGATTAATGACCTACATGTATGATTCAAATTCTTCTCGGTCTGGGATAGCCTGCTGCCACCCCTTTACCACGCTACTGGGTGGAGGTGATGAAGGTGGTGGTGGTGGTTAGGGTGGTGGTGGTGGTCTGGTGAGGTCAATACCTAATGTTAGCAGCACTCACAGTGGAGCGGTCATGCAGCGTTCATTTAAAAGTCATTTGTTAATGAATTAACACTTGATTACACGCTCGCCCGTCCTCGCCTCCACGGCCGCCCCTTTCTCCTCCCGCTACGCGCCCTTCGCGCTCCTCTACGCGCCGCCTTGGACCGGGCATACGGCGTTCCGACTCCCCGGAGTTCCCCCCGGCTACCAGGCACTCACGTTCCCCATCCCCCCGCCGGCCCTGTCCTC